>JAQQZY010000007.1:36880387-36914465 GCA_030068375.1 Ostorhinchus rueppellii
GCTATCCTGAAAATTTCATCGAAATCCGTCCATAACTTTTTGAGTTATTTTGTACACAGACAGACAGACAGATAAACACCGGCAAAGGAATGATACAAGGACCAATCGATTGGAATGACTTCTCGTGTCTTCTCACGATAATAAATAAATAAATCATCACATTTGTGATTTAATGGAAAAACCAACATTACGCACTCCTGTGTTTTTGACATTTAGTAAATATCGGTAAAGTGTTGCATATAAACCTAATGGAAAAGTAACTAGTAAGTTGCAATAATGTGTGACTATAAAGTGAACCTCTACTGTTCATTTAATGGTTCTTTTTAGATCTTATAAGACCTGTCTCGCTCACAGACGTCACCAACCAAGGTTTCTTGTCCCATGAGACATCAGGACTCTGACAGAAACCCAGTTTGCCCACATTTCCCAGAACAAGCAGGAACCATTGTGTCTGATTGGTTTAATTAGCGTTGCGTGTCGGCGTCACTGCACGCCAGAGGTGGATCTGCTCCTTCAGAGGCCTCGTATGATAAACACGACTTGCAGGGGCTGAGCCGAGCTGAGCGCGTTCTGCAGCGGTTTCCACTCGGCTTTGAATATTTGTTTGGAAAATGTGGAGCTGAGGGTAAGCACTCTGAAGAGGAGGGAAGCAGTGTCTATTGAAAAATCTACATGATGACACAAACAATTATGAGGAGAATTCGTAACACGGCCAAGATGGCTGCTTTATGACCTATTTTGGATGTTTCCCCTGGCAGAGCAGCGGCAGCAGAGAGATGACTGGAGTCGATTGGGGCTGAAAGCAAAATATGAAGAGACTATTAACCACTGCCCGAGTCTTTCAGCACCTCCTGCGATAGCACGTAGAACGGAGGAAAAAAGCATAAAAATGAGGAAAGGTTTTGGTTTAAGGCTCTGAGGATCGTGATGCATTGAGAGAACGACAGATTTGTCAAAAAGAGTATAAGAAGAAGGGGAGGAGACTGAGGGAGAAAGTGATACAGAGGAGAGAGAGAGGAGGGGGTTTGAGGGTATGACCAGGATTGCATTTCATCTCTGTGTAGTGGACGTCTTAATCAACAGTGTCAGGTTTTCTTTCTGGAGGTTGCATGGTGTTTTTCATGCTGACAGCAGAAGGTAACATGTGAGAGGTGAACTGGACGCAGAGGAGAACATAAGACACAGCCCGCAGAAGCCCGTCGATTAATATCTTATATATTAATATCTGACTCTCTAATAAGTCAACGGAAACAAAACATATCTGCAGCTTTTCATTTTAGTGTTCGCAGATGTCCGAATTTGATGTATACTGGACTGTGAAGGCAATTTCTCGGGGCTTTGTTGGGACTTCTCTCAACTTTCTGGGCTTTCACAGACACAAAGATTAATCTAAAACGTAATCATTAGCGGCCTGTTAGAACCTTTCAGTCAGCATTTGGATTAAATGGATCAATCTCAGTTTAATGATAGTTTAGGACATTAAACTCACCACTCACTTAAAATGACACAAAGAACAGCTGATGGCATAAAAAAACAGCACATAAATGTAGTGATTAGACTGTAAGAGTGTCATAAATAGGATTTAGTGGGAGTCCTAAGGTCAAAGGTCACATGTTATCGGAATAGCTTTGTTCCCACTGCTGTTTTTCTTTCTTTCTTTTTTTCACTTTTTAACCTTTTACTGAAACCATTTGTTTCTATTTATTACAGTTTGACGCTGCTATTTCTTTTTTCAATAAGTCTTTGTGCACTTTTGCTTAACATTTTAACCTTCTACTGGAGTCTTCTAGTGACTACAGTTTGACTTTTTCTTTGTCCTGGTATCTTAATTTATTGTATATTTTATTTTTATCTAAGTCCAGATCATAGAGCCTCTATGAGTACTTGCACGCGCATATTTGTATTGTCTTCTGTGTCTGTGTTTTGTTTCGTTTTAACGTCGTGTAATGCCAATGTCCTCTCCTGTTACTGCAGTACAAATGTATCTACGGGTAAAATAAAGTTACCTTCAACCTTGAAACTTGGTTGGATTTAGACACAAAAGCACTTCAGTTAAACTTAAAAGAAAGGGAAGATAAAGTCAAGAAAATTAACATTTACCTTCATTGTTAAACATGACATGCACATTTATTTTTATTCTATTTAATTCAATTTTATTTGTAGATCCCTATATCAACTTATAATAATAATAATAATAATAATAATAATAATAATATTTAATGACATATGTTGGTCACTTTTTTGCTTTTCTTGCACTTATTCACATAACTTCAAGAATAATTTAAATATTTAGTGCACGTGTCAAACATGTGGCTCAGGGGCCAAATCCGGCCCAAGGGATGAATTTGTGAAATGCAAATATTACACTCAGATTATTATCAATCATGGACTTTAAAATCATTTTAGTTCAGGTTCCACATTGAATCTCCAATGGATCAGAACCAGTAAAATATTATCATAATAATAACCTGTAAATAATGGCAACTCACTCAGTCTCCTCTTTGTTTTACTGTCAAAAAAAGCAAAATTACTTGAAAATGTTTACATTTTACATTATTCTTTCACAAAAAAGTAAATAACCTGAATAAATATGAAGAACCTGAAATGTCTTAAGAGACTGAGGTGTATTTGTACCAGTGTTCTGCCTGTTTCTAAATGTTTGGTGTATTTGTAGATCCACTGTGATCTATATCCAACAATATGGCAGAGAAGTGCTGAATAAAAGTCCATTTAACATTTACAACATGCTCGGCTTCTCCAGCTGCTGGTTTGTCGAATATCTGAGATAACCAAAAGATGCTGTGAAGTGACAATAAGAAAATACACAACCTAAAAAGAAAAAAAATAATAAAAGTTACAAGTCCACACTTGGAATTAATTAAGCAAAACGTTCAGATCCGTCCGATGGATAATTACTGTAGTGATTAATACATTTCAGATGCAACAAACTCTTCAACCCTTTCGCTTATAATTTCTTAGACAACCATCATTTTATTGGAGAATATAAAGATTGGACTGTGTTTTAATGGAAAAATATTGTCCGAGGAGTCCAGATGGGGGCGTGAGGGTGGGAAGAGAGGCAGAAAAAATGATTGCCCATCATGTCTAGTGCTTCCAGTACAAGCCTGTGGGGGCAGTGTGGTGAATTGAAGTTCAGATTCAGCAACGTTAAATCTACGAAATAATTGAAATAAATGTGAAGGTATTGCGTTTTATCACTAAATGAGTGTGAACTGTGATCAAAACAAGTAGTCGTCCCATGTAATATTATCAATGGTTCAATCAATCAATTAATGGTGTTATCAATCAAATGTCATATCGTATAATGTTAGTGTGAGCTTTATTGTTTGGCCAGTGCTGTGTGTGCGTTGTCTACATTTACTCTTTCGTAATGGCTTTAAATACATACACTGTAAAAAGGATTTCAGGGGTTAGTAAACACGAACTATGGAAATCAGTTCCATTTTAATCAACACTAATAGTTGCTAATGAAATGTATTATGACTGATTCAATTCTACATACACCATCTATGTGTTAACAGTAACAACTACTACTTAATATAATAACATCTATCGTATAATATTGTGTTGGAGGAGCAGTTGGGGGGCGTTTCCCAGCATGCATTGGGACAAACTAGTTGGGACTAGTTGTTTTTTTCTGTGTTTTACAGTGTTCTGAGTTGATAAAACGTGTTGTTCTTTTTATTATATAGCAGAGTGATGTAGTGTTTGACCCTTTTTGGAAGCTTTTTATCATTTTGTTGAATGAATATTTCTGTTGAGTGTCATATTCTTGCACCATGAACGAAGCTGCTCCTTTGTTTCATGAGACTCTGGAATGATTTTCCATTTGAAGCAGGGGTGTCAAACATGCGGTCCGGGGTCCAAATCCAGCCCAACAAAGGGTCCAGTCCGGCCCTTGTGATGACTTTGCGAAATACTAAAATTAAACTAAGATTTTAACGTTTTAGTTCAGGGACCATGTACAGACAATTCAATTTCAAATGGGTCAAATTGGTAAAATACTGTCATAATATCCAATATATACTCATAACTGTGTAAAAATGTTCATGTATTTACACCAAAACAAAGTTTAATTTTGCAAAATGTGCATGACCTGTGGAAATAAAAACAGCCTGAAGTGTTTTAAGAGAACTGCAATTTTATCAATATTATTATCTGTTATTGAATGTTTTGTGTATTTGTAGATCCACTGTGTAGATGATAAACTGAAGCAGAATATTGTTAAAATTACACTTATTTTTTCAGTTTGTCCATATTATTCACATTGTTTTAAAGCACAGTTTGTAGATGTAAACATTTTCATAACGTAATTTTACTTTTTTCACTCTAAAACACAGAGAAAGGTTTGGAGTTGACATTATTTATATATTAGTATGTTATTATTTCACTGGTCCAGCCCACTTCAGATCAAATTTGGCTTAATGTGACCCCTGAACTAAAATGAGTTTGACACCCCTGATTTAAAGGTAATAAAAAAGTAAAGTACAAGATTAAAATATTCAATTCTCATTCCTCACATATTCACTAGAATTAAAGATTGAGCTATAATTACTTGTGCTAATTAGTTAATAGTATTAACAATTAAATAGATGACCATGTTTTTATTCAAAATTTGGAATTATTATTACCCACTTTTATGAGTTTTGTGTCATGCAATCTACTGGGATATCCAATCCGATCCAGTCCAGCTTTATTTGTGAAGCACTTTAAAACAACCACAATGGACCAAAGTGCTGTACAGAAAATAAATAAATAAACAATAACAGAGTAAAATCAGATAGATTAAAAAGATAGAATCTGTACAGTAAAAAACAAGAACAATAAAACCAGTCCCAAATAAAACAGCTAAATAAGAACAATAAATATGATTGGAGGGATGTGTTAGGTGGATTTTACCTAATTTTTTATAGTGTGTTATTGCTCTGAAATGTAATTACATTTTACTCCATATATAGGTTAGAATCTACTCAGCCAAAATGAAAAATTGTTACCTCACTTTTATCGAGTAGATTCTAAAGGTTTCTTTTTACAGTGCAGTTTGTCATTTATACCACTATGATCTGTCTGTAAAAACAATACATGTAGTTGATGAATTAGTGTAGCATAGAATCATGTGTTTTCACTAATACTGTTGAAAAAAAAAACATGATTCAAGCAGAAGTCATGTTTACAGATAACATATATATATTCATAATACACTGTAAGTCTGGATAAATTGAGTTTACTTTGAGAAAGTGGTTGCTTTAAAAAAACAAAAACAAAACAAGAGCGCTCAGTGAGAACAAACCTCCGCCAAGGTTATGACGTCAAAACCGCTGGAGATATTGATGTCATGATGTACCACATGATAGCAGGTGTGACCTTCTATCATCCCATAAAGGCACGACTCAGTCGGCCGAATATTGACAGAGATATGAGTTTTAAAATTTTGCACAATGATGAGAGATAGGGATTTTCCGGATTTTCCAAAAAATCCTGTATCCAGAAATGTATCCGGATCGTGACCAAAATTTAATGGGCACATCCTTGGGTGATTCTCTATCACTGGTGAAAATTTGAAGAAAATCCATCCAGTAGTTTTCTGTAAAGTTGCTAAAACACAGACAAACAAACAAATAAGCACCGGCAAAAACATAACTTCCTTGGCGGAGGTAATTATGTAATGATTACGGAACTTTTTAACTACATTTAGCTTACATTTAAGGAATATTTTAAGTTAAATGTACTTAGAAAAAGTTCATTAGTCATTACGTAGTTTTTCATTCTCAAATTTTTTAAGTAAACTAAAGTTATCTGGGCTTACACTCAGCTAACGGACATGTAGCTAGGAGAAAATGACCGTGGAACTGGTAGACAATAAAACGAAACGCTTAGATCGCTTAAAACTTTTGGATTTGTATCTTAAAATAAGCACCGAAACTCCTATAGCAGCTACTCTTGAACTGAAAGTACTGAGGCCGGCTTGTTTCGACGTGCATGAGCAGGTGATAAGTTACATGGTCAAAAGAAAAAGAGGTGTGGTCATAATGAAAACGTTTTAATTTACATCCATTTAACTTGAATTTATTCACACATTTGACTATACCTACAAATAACTCGACTATACTTGATATTTTCTCGTAATGTCATCAAAGTTATATTTTTCAGTGCATTCTAAAACAAGTATATTTGACATCTGGGCTCACAAATAGGTCAAAGGTCGAAGGTTTTTTTTATTGTCGTTTCTCAGTACAAGTATAAAAGAAATCAAATCGTGTACTCCTTGGTTCACAGCAGTGTAAAATCAGGCATAAATAAATAGAAAATCACTTACAATAAACTAAAATAAATCAAAAATATTACAAGTAACAGTAACTTTGTGTAAAATAAGTAGAAAATAAATAGAAAAGTACCACTAAATATTAATATTAAAACAATATTAAAGTGATCAAATGAAATGGACCGTTACAGAAGAATATAATAAAGTGTAGTTTTTACTTCTTTTTAGTATGGAGATGCTTCATGTAATAGTTCTAAAAGTTCTCATAAAAGCTGCTACTGCTAAAAAAAAAAAAAAAAAAAAAAACACAGCTAACTGACGTTTCTCTTGTGATGTTTTGGCATTTTTCACTATTTACTTGTCAGAGTAGATTTCCATGAAGCCCACAGTGGGAAAAACAACAGGATTACCGTTGTTTACCTCTTGACAAAAAACAATCTTTGACCCACATCACGCTCACGGAAAAACCATTTCACATCAGGATACTTAAGACTCGTGAGGAGATACATTAAACACCGATTCCTTATTGTTTAACCGACCGAACTAAACGCTCTGTACCAAAACAATCCGCTTTCCACTTGCTTATTCCACAGCTTTGAACTCTTTCACATGGTCTTTATCAGCTCGGTTGTTATTGAACTGTCAGGCGTCTCAATGATGGCTCGATTAAGGCTCTGATGAAGATTATGAGATGCAGTTAAAAGCTCTGAAACATGAGCGGTGTGTGTTTTTTGCCAAGTCAACACTCAGCTGTCACATTGTTTTTCTGAATAATTTAAAGCACAATGAGTCTTTTATGAGCTGGTCAGACGATGTTAAAAGGAATGTGGGATAAATACTGTGCAGGGTGTCCGTCTGAAATCTAAACAAACAGGAAATTGAACAAATAAATGGCATCATCAAGGGTTTTCAGTACAGTATAGGACAGTAACTGTTACTACAACTGTAATTAAACCACTGCATTAAAAGCCAAAGGTAGCGATATGTTGGAAGATTAAAAACTGCCAAAACATTAAAAAAAAAAAACTTTTACATTTGCCTTTGTAGTTTAGCATCCTTACACCATTCATACAATCAATTAAAACCTTTATTTTCCATCATCGGTGACAATTAAACACATTTTTAGACATGATTGAATATCACAACACTCACATTTTTATAGGACGATTAAAAAAATCAAACAGGGAAACCAGGAAAACCCAAATATCTTGACTAAATACATGTATGTTCTGTTTAAATCCATTCAAGCAAACAATTAAAACTATCATTTCACATGAAAATGTTTGTTAACATTGCAGTTTTTCCTTTTGTTTCGTGATCTAAACTAAGAATATAGACAGAAAAAGCATAGTTAGAATAGATTAGAATAGAATAAGCTTTATTGTCATTGTGAAATACCAGTGTACAGTGCAACAAAATTAGTTTTTATGTTCTGTGGTGCTCAAATGTAAATAAACGCATCAATATAAGAACAGTTGAGAATAAAAATATAAATATAAAATCATTTAAGTTAAAAGAAACACGCATAAAAGCAAAAAACGTACAGGTGTCAGTAACTATTAATTATCAAGGTTTATTTTAATTAACGTGTGTTTTTAATTGTGTGTTACAGGAATGGGATGCCACAAACAGATGTACTAAAGAAGGTTTAAGAACTGAACCTACACACAATGACTCCATGCATTTATCCTGTGAATGATGGGGATGTTTGTTCTGCACATGCGTGTAAAATCAGGGACATAAAGTTGTGACTGATGGTTATTTATCGTAACACCGGTGGACGGTGAAATATGGCGCAGACTGTGGAGCTGTAAACAGAGCACAGAGCAGGAGAGCTTTTATGGAATACATGTAACCGAGCTGCAGGGTGACACCTCCTGATTTATGGCTGTATTTAGATAAGACGCGGCCGTAAATGGTTTCTAAATAGCGTCAAGGTCATGTAATGTAATGGGATAATGTTTTTAGCCGATGGAGATAAGATGGTGTGTTTAGTGTGAGGAGCTGAGGGGAATTAATGCGCAGATAAAGCCGCAGGACAGGTCCCTTTTTTTTTTTTTTTTTTACCCAAATACTGACACCAGGCCGCGCACCAACGCACGGCGTCTGTCCCAAAAGCATAATTCACCAAAGTCTAACATTCACACTCCAGTTAAATAATTCTGCAAGAGGATGAGCCGGATAAACACTATAAATAAAGATACAAGTTGACCAACGGTTATTTTAATTGCTGATTAATGTGTCGATAATTTTCTCCATTAATCACGCAGTTGTTTAGTCTATAAAATGACAGAAAAAAATATGTAGAGGGAAAAAAAACCCTGTGTTTTTCTAAAACGCAAAAATGACAAATGGGTTTGGATAATAACCTTAAGATTTTTAGTTTAGTGTCACGTGAGATGGAAGTAAATCAGAAAATAATCACACTTATTTAATGAACTGACAAGATCCAGCGAAAAATTACCCAAAGTGATTAAGAATATATCAAAATAGTTGGCAGTGGATGTAATAAATTTAACAGCTCGACTTTTACATAAAAACGTACTCACAGAATATGTAAATATTAATATTTCAGGCGCAAAACGAACATTTGACAGAATTTTTAATAACAACAACAATAATAATACAATGCAGGCTTTTTAACAGATGCAGAGCGATTGTATTTATTTTACGGAATGGAGCAGGAATATTTATAACAAAGTACTATATTGCACTATAATAATATTGTCAAAGCAAAGTATATTTGTTTCGTCAGATCAGTTACATGTTAACATTCAGCCTTAAATTCACCCAATCGCCCTATTTTTTTTATTTTTTTTAATCTCTTCCTATTAAATTTCCAACTGAATGACTGGCTTGTGTTCACTACATATAATTAATGTAACCAATTAACTGCAGTACTGACACCAAATGATCAATAATCAGACTACCAGGCTGTGCGTAAATTCCGTGCGTAAAAGTTCAAATCGGACTAAACTTCCACAGAATCTGGACCTCGTGTGTTAGGTTCACATCTGTGTATCTGCCTGCATTCTCCTCCAGCAGCGGACACATATTTGTTGGCTGTCTTGTGCCTTTAGATTATGGCACCATGGCGCATGCTAGTGCAAACCTCTCCAGACTCTCCTCCCATCGCTGTGCGCCCTCCTCCATTGGCTGCCTCCCTTCCACGCACACTGACTTCCAAATCATATAAACCTGGGGGCCTCACACCTTCACTGGGGTCAAATTTCTCGGGCAAAATCAGAGCAGCCTCTTAGGAAACGATCGGAAGAGAGAAACACAAGTGGAGAGCCGTTTTTCTACTGGATCTATAAACCTTCTTTGGCTAAGGCTAAGGTCTCTTTCCAGAACTACGACGATGTAAGACGTTTTTTGGGGGGTGTCCATTGCTGGTGAATTGAGGGGAATGTGTGTTTTAGTCTTGGATGAGTCCTGCTGCGCGTAAATCCCCGATCCGAGTCCGTTTTGGGGCCGCGGCAGAGAGAGACCGAGGAGGACGGAACGCACGGCAGCAGGCAGACTCCCGAACCCGCTCAGCATGAACCTCATCGGGGGTTACCAGCATCACCACCACCTGATGCACGAACCGTTCCCGTTCGTCCAGCGGTGCCACCAGGACGCACCGTACTTCCAGAGCTGGGTGGTGAACCACGGCGAGGTGCCTCCGGACTACCAGATCCAGGCGCCTTACCCGGCCGCGGAGCTCGGGGCGCCCGGATCCGCGCACGACGTACGACTGGAAGGGCTGCAGGCGGGCATGGGGAAGAGGAGAGCGTCGGGGCCGAAAAAGGAGCGACGGAGGACGGAGAGCATCAACACGGCTTTCGCGGAGCTCAGGGAGTGCATCCCAAACGTGCCGGCGGACACGAAACTGTCTAAAATTAAAACGTTACGACTGGCGACCAGTTACATCGCCTACCTGATGGACGTCCTGGCCAAAGACTCCGGGGAGACGGAGGGATTTAAGGCCGAAATTAAGAAATACGAGAACCGGGATATGAAAAGGAAACGAGAGCTGGTGAGTTCAGACTGAAGAAGCTGCAGAAACTTTTGTGCAGACATGGCTCCGTTTGGTTTGGGTTTTTGTTTTGTTTTGTTTTGTTTTTTGTTTTTAGCTCAAATATTTTCTGCTAAATTAACTGTAGGCCCGGGAGGGACGGGATTTTAAGGTGGTATTAGATATTTACGCACAGATTCTTGTCTAAACATAAAACAAACAGTTGGACTAAAAGTTATTATGAGCAAATATCTAACATTTAAGAAAACAAACCTGCTGCATGCACGTTTATTTGGCCTGAATTATGTCTTAGATTACACTTGCATTAGTATCAATTAACATTTTAGTCATTTAGAACGTTTATAGTAGTGATCACCATGTTTGCAAGCATTTGTTTCCCATTTTTAGCAATAATGCACAAGTGTAGGATAATAAAAATAAATGTTTAATCATGCATTTGTTATTTACACAGAACACTTGACGTGATAGTTTGTGTTTGTTGTAACACTGCTCTGCTTTTAAGGTCAAACATGTTAAACATATGTGCATATATGTTTAGATATTACAGTCACATGAGCAGATATGTGCTATATTTGACGTTAAAAATGTCCAAGTGTTATGTAATATTTATACATTAAAATGCAAATCAAACCACGTGACATCACATGTATTTATTTGTCATTATTTATCCTGAAACTGAAAAACAGGTGGATATAGCTTTACTTTTATAAACAACAGTTCATTATTTATAAATTATTAATAAATGAATCCACATTTCTACTGTTATTAGGTCTGCTTTTATAGCCTGAAATAGGACTGGGTGTACACCTGAATGAAAAAGTTGATTAATTTACTATATTATTACAGGACAATTTAATTTATATAAACATAGTGTCAGTTCAGTCCAACATGACAATAATTATTTCTATTTTTATTTATTTATTTTAATTTTGTGTGTGTGTTTTGACCAGACACATGAACACTAAATTAAATATACACACCTGAATTATTTTTCCTTCACCTGAATCCGTGTTGGAGACTAATGCTGAGATGTTTGTGGTGCTTTTGGCCTCCTCTTCCTCCTCCTCCTCCTCCTCCTCCACAGACCGACGGCCTGCAGGAGTCTTTAGGAGCCGAGAAGAAGGTGAAGGGCCGGACCGGGTGGCCGCAGCAGGTCTGGGCTCTGGAGCTCAACCAGTGACCCCCCCACCTATTAACCCCCCTCCCTCCTCTTCCTCCTCCTCCTCCTCCTCCCTTCAGAGACTCTGGATATGAAATCAGATCGAAAACCACTGACTGAACGCGCGCAAAGAGGAGCGCAAAGGACGAAAACAAACCCGTCACGGACACGTTGGGGGTCTTTTCACGGCTGTGGGTTTTCTTAGGTTTTTATTTGTGGTGTCTGTGTCTGTTTATCTGGGTCTGAAAATAAATAAATTATATCGAACGACTAACTGTAAATGTAGAGAAAGTTGTGTCTTGTGTAATGACGTTGCTTGAAAGAAAAGGGAAAAAGATGCAAAATGAAACGTTTATGTTTTTGTTTTTTGTTTTTAATTGCGCGGCGGGATTTTATTTCCTCAAAATGTGCTTCCCTGGTGCAGAATAATTTAGAAAATCCCACCCAGACCGCGGAATAATTCAGATCTAATTGTTAATTTTATTTTTATTTCCTCAAACGCACCGTTGTATTTTTTTTTTTTAAATCTGGAACATTCACGCATTTCTGGTTTAATCAGATTTGTTTAAGGTCATTTTGTTTCTAAAAGAATTTAAGCAGCATTTTAAGTGTTATTTTTTTTGTTTTTACTATACGTTTTTGTTTGATTCAGACTGACCTGAAGGCGCAAAACGTTATAAAACAAATGCGTTGCAGCAATAAATGCGGATGTAACAGCTGTAGTTTTAATCCCAATAAGCATATTTCTGTATGATTAAAATTTAAATAATTATAGATTTAAAAAATTATATTTTCGAGCCATGTGGAAGCACACTTTACAGGAAACTTCGTTATTTCTATTTCTTGGCTGCAGTCAAAATATGTAAAATATATATATATATATATATATATCTATAACCCCCGTTCCATTTACCCAGATGTTTTACACATGGATGTTTTTGTAAAAAAAAAAAAAAAAAGAAAGAAAGAATTATTGTTTTCCTGAATCTACCTCAAAATCAAAGCGTCACTGTCCGTTTTCATCGCATTCAGCTTCGACTTCGACACAAAAACGCGTCAAAAATGGATAAAAGTGTTTGTTACTGTGGCAGATGTTGATGCTCATGTACAGTAGATGTGAAACTATATATAGATCCGAAAATAAATGAATTATTTTAACACAAGATGTTTGTCTTTGTGAAACTCTGATTTTTCCACTAATGTGTGTCATTAGACATTGGACATTAGTGTTTTCAAATAGTTTTATTGATGGATTTTATTACGGAAATAATTCTATCACCTAATTAGTTATTAAAGCAATAGAATCATGTGTAGCTATTATTTAAAAAAAAGAGAGAGCGAACATATTTTTGTTGAAGTCTGAATAATTCAGATTCTTTAACCTGTAATTGTGATACATTTTATAATTTTTTTTCGGTGTTTACTTGTTTGTTTGCATTTTGTCGTAATTAAATCAATTTGATTTGACATTTCCGATCTTATTAATTAACCTGCAGTCAATGCGAACACGGATTAAATATCACACCTCAAGCCGAGTGAAAATTCTACTAAGATAGGAATAAATCTGTTGGATTTGTGGGGTTTTTAAAGATTAATTATTAATTATCATTTAAAAAAAAAAAATATACACGGTTTTTGCCTGTAAATATTTAGATGTAAATGCGTCAGTTTTGCTCCAATATTACTTGTTTTTTTGGTCAAATGATAATATTCCACTATGTGACACAAATGAACCGTAATTCCAATCAAACGTTGTGTTTTTAGTCATTTTCATGTTGGAAACACTTTGTATTTTGACAGTTTTGTCTTAAACGCCCTCAGGTTGAGGAGCTACACTGACACCTATTGGTGAGTACCTGTAACTGCAGAAAGATCAGTTGCATTTCAGTAAAACATTTCTATTTTGCTGAGCTTTTGGCTTAAAAAATACTTAATATATGCTTTAATAAAAATGATTAAAATACTTCATATTAATGACTGTATATTCAATAGAAGAGCAGCATTATGGGCAAATATGTATTTATATGAACATAATACAGTTGATTAGATGAAAAGTCAACAGAAACATGTAACAGTAAGAAACAAAGGCACCTGTTTGTTTTTTTTATAACATCACAGTAATTGGGATTAATTTAATAGGAATAAAACAGTTATTGAGAAACTATAGATTATATTAAACATATACATTTAAAACAAATGCCTAGCACTGTTAATTTACATTTTATTTAATTTATCTGACAATAAGTTATATTTATAAGCTCACCGGTTTCATATTTTGGTTTATATGGTGCATCTATGATCAGTTTAATGTATGTTCAGATGGAAAGGAATGGAATGAGTTCCAAACGGAATACATTTACCGTAATTACAACTATTATTATTATTATTATTATTATTATTATTATTATTATGCAAGTATTGCTTCAGCAGCTGATCATTTAAATGAGTCACTGTAAAAAGCCATTCAAGTTTTCAGAACTGCTCGTTTCATTGTTGTAACATCCTGATAAACCTTCATTTGGGAGTTTAACCATTACAGTTATGTTTTGTGTAGTTTTGTAGGTTTTGCATGAATGATGCCCTTCCTCCTTTAACTCTTAAAGACCCAGTGTGACTTTTGTGGCAGGTCCCAAATAAATCTCTCTATTTTTAACCTTTCTTAAGTGATTAATCACCGTTCCCTCCAAAATTCTGCTCTGTATTTTACATTTCTAGATGAAAATCAGGCATTTTCTTATATTTAATGTATTGATTATGTAGATGTTCATTAAAGCGCAGAATAAAGCTGAGGGTCATTATATCCAAAACTGAGAAAACTAAAGAAAAGGGTTCTTTTTCTGCAGAATCTCTCATGAACTGAACATAAACCCAGTGTGTCGATCCACTGTCATTGATCCAACTCCATGGGTTTACTGGTGAATCAGTGTTGTAGAAGATAATGGTGTTTCCATGGTAACTACAGAGCAGTCATTTATAATGACCATGAAAAGATGACACACTGCATTTTAAATTAATTATTTACATGTATTAAGAGAATAAATGCATCAACAGGTATTAAACAGTTTATATCTGAGAAAGATTTTGGATATTTGGGTCTTTTGGGGTTAAATGAAAACAGTGTACAGTGTGTTGGCGTAAAAGTACCACTGGAGGGCGCTGGTACAAATGCAACATTAAGTTAATTAAGATAGTCTCTGTAAAGAGGAATGCAATACTGAACAGTAGTAAGGAACGCCGAGTGTGTGTGTGTGTGTGTTCCACCATCCTGACCTATTTCAATGAATGATTTAAGACAAACCAGATCTGTGATTACTTTTAACCTGGTACACTGTGTAATGTGTTGGTCTTTGGTTACAGTTTCACCGACTGAAACAGGAACCAAGTGGAAGCCTCCTCTTCCTCTTCCTCCTCCTCCTCCTCCTCCTCCTCCTCCTCAAAGATGCACATTTTAGAGGAAAATCATGCACATGCTCACAAATCCCCAGACTTTGCCCATGTTTCAGACTGGTAAATATGTTAATATTTAATGGACGTAGAGGAGGAAAAAAGCTCAAAAGCAGCCTTTTCCTTTCAAAATGTAAAAAATAAACCATCCCTGACATGAGGTTTCATCTACATGTACCAGTTTTAGTTGATACGCTCCTGGATCCAACAGGAAGTCAGTTATTTTTACTTCAATATGCCATTATTTTGTATTGTAACAAACTCCTCCCTGTTATCTCAAGGCAATTGTGATGAAACTTGAAGATGTTGACTTCATTGGCGAGAGGGACTTTTAAATGAAATGGCTCAATACAAGATGTACGCAATTAATTCTGCTCATCATGTTTGACGTAGTTGCAGAAAATCTGGCACACGAATCAGGTCCATATGAACTAAAGCTACGTTCAGACAGCAGGTCTTAATGCACAATTCAGATTTTTTTGGTGAAATCTAATTTTTTTGTGTGTTCATTCATATTACACATTAAATTTGACTTTGAGCAGTTTTAGTATGACCTGAATGTGACCCTGAAGTGACCCACATGTGCAAAACACGTCCTGATGTAACACGTGACCACACAGACGTGCACTGGCTTTATGCATTTCCTGCCGCGTCTCCTCCTGGGATGCAGAATTGTGACATTTGTCGCATTTCAATGATGTAAAGGTCGGATAAATGTGACCTGGCCGTTCAGACTGAAGTCTTATTGCAAAATATTGGATGCATATCAGATTTAGGACCACATATGAAAGTGTCCTGGGTTGGATTAGTGTTGTTCAAACTGTCTTCACTAGATCACAAATGGGTGAAAAGAAAATTGATTTGGGCCACATTCGCCAGCAGTCTGAATATAGCCTTAAAGGAGTGATATTTTTCTTTTTTTAAAAAATGGAATTATGCTTTTTCAAACATGTTCCTGTGGTTTCCATAAAACTGTAAATGCTCTGCTTGGGTCTGAATTCTTCATTAATTTATCTCCACAGGTCCATCTTCAACCCTATTTCTGAGTAATGACACCAGAAAGGTGGTTTGGAATGCTGGCCCTTTAAATGCACATGAGCCACTTCAGGCCCCGCCCCCTCCAGGTTGATGACCATACTTCTCTGTCCCGTTCAACCAGCAACTGAACATTTTCGGTAACTGGCTCAAAGTTTGGACAGATTTTCAGTTTTTACTACAACCATTGTCGTACTTTGAGAAACGTTTGTCAGAAGTCTAGACCTTATATGTACAAATGTCGTGATGTAACTACTTGTAGATGTAACAAATGAAGAAAAAAATGAAAACAGGTTGTAGAAATCCACTTGATTTTTGCTGGAATGAATATAAAGATAGTTCTGCAGCACCTGGAGGGTTCAAATTCAAAGTCTATGAACTATTAGGGTCCAAATACACACATAAATGACTAATAAAAGTGGATTTAGATCACTATGACCCCTTTAAGTTTCCTTCAAACCACAACATAAAATGTGCCATTTTGCATTTTTTCCTTTTTCCACCTCTTGAACTTTTGACATTAGACTCCTCTGTAGATCCAAAAGGAGGCCTGAAGATGTCCACGTACCTGCAGACCTCCATGACGTCTGCTTTAACTCTTATTCCATGTGTAAATTGTGTTAAACAGGATTAAAACTCACACACTTTAGTAAGTCAGACATTAAACATGTAAATAAATGAAGTCAACACCGTTGCTCGGTCTGTACAATACATTTATTACTTTTATCAGGAGCAATAAGCAGCTGTATTTAAATATGTTTTTCTAATACAACAATAAGGTTAATGTGTTGTGGCCTACATGTTAATAAAGACGGGTGATATCTACATGACACTAAGAAACCTATTCCAAAATATATATCAGACGCTAAAATAAAAACCCTGTTGAGACAAACTCAGTGGTGGACAAATGAGAAAATGAGACAGAAGACAGTTTAAAAAAAAAAAAAAAAAAATCCAAACAATGTGTGCACAACCTATGTAGATGCCACCATAAAAAAAAAAAACAAAAAAAAAAACACCACATAATATCTGAAAGATGAAAAACAAAGAGTCGCCTGTTTCAGCAGTGCTTTAAGGGGTTTATCTGTGGGATCTGTAGAGTTTAACAGTTTCTATTAAATGTTTGAACAGATCTGAAGGGCCTTTCCCATCAAACCTGCGCAATCCGACATTCATCAAGTCTCGATATTTTCATGTTACTGAAATTTAAAAAGACTCAACCCAGACCAGTGCAACAAATGAAATGAAATGAAATGAACTCGACTTGCGGGCAGGTTTTTAATGCGTCCAAAAACCTGACGTACTTTGTTTTTACGCTTTAAAGCCGCTTATTTCAAACGGGTCAGCCAATACATTTGTGGGAGTTGCGATCCTTTCTTTTGTCCAATACGGTGACGACAACGACAACACGGTTTTTAAATATTAAAATGATACAAATAATTAAATCTTACACCACTATCATACACGCGAACATTCTTTGTGAGCTGACAAAAAACAAAGACAATGGAGAAATCAAAGTCCAAAAAAAAGACAACTTTATACGACTTGTGAACTAAAGAGAAATGAAAGAAAAATCAAATGTAAAATAGCAAACGACACCTGCAACGCAAAGAGAAATGAACATCTGCAGGGGAAAGTCAGGGTTACATCCAAATGCTACATCATTCACCACCATCCATCGGTCTTTTGCGTTTCACATCCAGATAAAAAGGTAGATTACAGCATTAGACAGTCTACTTTAACCCATAAAGACCCAGACCTGCTTCACAAATGAATTTTTCTGTACATTTAACCTTCTGAAGTGACTTATCACCATTTATTAGTGTTATTCTTTGTATTTCACATTTTTTTCCCCAGTGATAATCATTGTTTTTCCATGTATTAAATTAACTGTTCATGTAGATGTTCATAAAAGCTCAGGGTAAATTCAAAGGTTATTATATTAAAACAGAGAAAAATGAAGAAAAAGTGACTTTTTCAGTCAAATCTATCATTAACTGAATGTAAACCCAGTGTGTCCATCCACTGTCATTGATCCAGCTCCATGGGTTTTACTGGTGAATCAATGTTGTAGAAGATGACGGTGTTTCCATGGTAACTATGCAGCCTCTAGTCATAACAGATGACCATGAAAAGACGACAAACTGTATTTTACACCAGTTATTGACATTTTTTTTTTTTTGATAGGATTAGTGATAAACTGGTATTAAGCGGTTTTTATCAACAGATGTTTTTGTCTCCAGTGTCTGTTTGGGTCTTTATGGGTTAATGTCGATTTATTTCTTTTACGGCACAAGACTGAGCTGCTTAGATATATAATTATATTACGTTAATGACCGTTACAGCTACTGATAAACGAAAAAAAAAACTGCTCCGAGTAGAGAAACCTCTTTAATTTTAAAGCTGGTATCGGCATAAGTACTTTTAATATCATTTAAGAGCTGGTTTTAGCATGAAGGTGTCGGCGTTGAAAAGCTCCACCTGAATTTTTTGACTCTAGTGTGGACATTCAGGACGTCTCTCATTTTAAGGATACTGTATCACACACATAAATACATAAACTCTACAACAGGACTAACTTCTTGGTTTAAGTTCCCAGACAAACGGTGATCTGAGTTGAGGGGGTGAAAGTAAAACAATATTAACCACAATCGAATCCCCCGTTGTGATAATTACCAGTACGCACATTTATTGTTTACATTCTACGCTAAAATTCTCATAAGTTTCCTTGTGCATATTCATGATGCTTATTTTTAATCTTCTGGATCTAGATTTCCCACACGTTGTGACCTTAAAGATCGGTTTACGTCTGGTTTATTCAAGTTTGACTCAAAAGTTCAAGAAATAATGTTGTGATATTTACATTTTAGCGTTACATTTCAATTTCTTTGCCTTTGTACAGGGTTCCCGCGGGGTCTTAAAAAGTCTTGAATTTACAAATCTGCATTTAATACCTTTTAAAAGGTTAGGCCTTAAGTTCTGCTGCCAAAAACTGCCATAAATGTGTTAAATGTGTCTGGGAAATATACAAACTAAACAGAAAGTAACATTAGTCAGTTCCAACCTGACAATTTATACTGAAATTAAGAATAAATTGATAACTTTGCAGCCCCTCAATAAGAAATGACTCGGAATGATGGGGATCAAGATATTTGAGTAAATAAATAAATGTTCTTAAACTCTAAGAGTCAAATTTTTGCCAGTGTGGCTGTGAAATAGGCATTAAATTCTGGGCTAAGTAGTCTTAAAAAGTCTTAAATGTAACTTGTAGAGACCTGTCGGAAACCTGTTGCAAGTGGACACTGTAGATACTTGGACAGACCACTATCACACCTGACTGTGCGTTAAATAAACTAATCTTTGACTTCAGATGTGTTTAGATGATGCTTCACATTCATCTAAAGACGGAACTTTTTACCGTCTGGGAAAACTCGTCTCCACTGTGAAAAAGGTTGGTGGTCGTTAGACTTTGTAGCTGCCTTGTTATAAACTAGTGTTACTACAGAGGAAACACGTCACTAGTCTCTTTTCCATTGACCCCCAAATATCGCAAATGTAACTTGGGCATAAAAATTTACCTAATGGGAAAAACAATTTCACCAAAACTCCCATTTTTCCATGAAAAGTTTTTGTGCTGGTAAGAGGTGTTTTTTTGGGCATTGTAAAACTGGCATATTACCCAAAAATCCAATGGGAAGACTTTTTTTTTTCCCGCAAATAGTCACGTGAATTAAAAAAAAACAACAAAAAACCTGGAGGTTGGACGTTACAAGCAAAGAAGAAGAGTTTTTAAAAGAAACATGGTGCGGTATGTGAGGACACACCAGGAAACGGAATAAATTTTTCATTTGGTATAGAATAGAGGGGTAATGTATAATAATAATAATAATAATAATGAATACATCGGTAAATCAACACCATATTTACGTTTGTTGTCATGTTTATGGAATGACTTCTCGTTTCATCTCGCGATAATAAATAAACAAATCGTCACATTTGTGATTTAATGGAAAAACCAACATTACGTGCTTCTGTTTTCCTGACATTTAGTAAATATCAATAAAGTTTTATGCATAAGCAACTACTCACTGTCAGTGGATTATTTTTATATCAGAGTCAAGGACGTGCTGCCAAAACGGCTCTATATGTCGTCTAAAATCCCACAATATTAAAAAAAAAGAAAAGCAGTTGTCAGATGAGCAAACAGCTGAGAATGACAAGGAAACCCCCACGTTTTGCAACTTCTGTTAATTACTTAAAGCCGACACTGAATACAGACTGACCAGGTGTACTTCTGCTTCTTCATTAACCATCTATTGAGTTTCCACCCTAATAACTGAGATGCCAGACGTCCACAAACCTATATTACTGTGAGTCCTTTACTGTATCCATTAATCTGAGGTGTTCTTTGACAAATCTGTCAACTCTGAAGACCAATTTACACTTAAATTTAACAAGAGTCTAATTAACAGCAGGTGTAAAAGCATCAGAACAATGTATCTGGAGAGGCCTTCAATAAAATTCAGAAGCAAAAGGTCGACAAGTAAATATGTCACTGGATTGTGAATTTTCAGCCCCTGAATTTCAACTCATTTTCACCCGTTTATCAACGTGACCTGTGATTTCCTGCAGAAAATTCAACAGGAATCATCGTAACATGACCTTAAAAGAATTTCAACTCCCTGAAATAAACACGTTGCCTTTAAAAATATATATATATTACTTTGAAAAATGTGTTCATTTTACCCTCAAGCTCAAAATACTGAATCAAGAAATGTGCAACCGAGCGTGAAATCACTCCTTTTTTTTTTAAGCCTTCGTTCCTTCAAAGTCACTTATTCCAGTCGATACTTTTAATATTAGCTGCTGGCTGATGTCGACGCTACTTTCTCTTGATGCTGATAGATCGTAAAACACCACGAATGTGCGGATTAAATCGGCCGAATCGGTACGATCTAGATCCGAACAGCTGAATTCAAAGGCTTTAACTTCAATTTCCCTCCATGTAAACTTTGTAAATCAGACAATCGTAGACATGTCTAAACTCATGTTAATTATAAGTGGTGCTTTTAAAACCTTACGTACAGATTTAAGTGTTTTCAGATCAGTTTTGTTTGCGAACCGGAACTGAACCTTTATCTCTGGACGTGATTTTAGCAAAAAGACTTTCCAAAAACTCCATTCATTCGTAAACTCCCACTCAGCATCATTCAGTTCCGCCACTCTTTCCCGTTTGGCACAAGCATTCCTCACCGTGAAATACCCAAATTTACCAAAATAGAAAAAAAAAAAAAAAGTGTTTTGTTTTTACTCTTAAGGCAGCTATATATATGGTACATTGCATTCAACAGAGTTACTTGCGATCGGACGCTGTTATTTTGTACATATCGACATTTACATTACAGCATGGTGACCCTGTGGCGTGAGTCCTGGTCCTCGACAGTCTTTAGGCCTTTCAGACCCTTTTTTTTTTTGTGTTTTTTTTTTTTGCAGAGAGTGCCTTAGAGGAAGATTGACCATCGTGACAACATGCGACAAAGAGGTTCTCCCACCTTAAATGTTCCTCCAGTTTCCATTAATCATCCTCTAAGGAGAGCAGGACAGAGTTCTGGAGGAGGAGCAGGACGGCTACTGGTTTTTAGGAGGAGATGGTTTTGGTTGTCGTTGCTGTTAGTGGTGTTTAATGTTTGGGGGGGTTTTTGGGATGGTTTCTGTAGACGCTGGTCGGTCGTCACTTGTACACTTTCGTCGTAGTTTTTTGTCGCTGCTGAACAAAAAAAAAAAAAAAAAAAAAAACCCGTTCAGTCCAGTGGTTTGCTGCCGTCTGCTTTCTGGTCCAACCGGCTCTTGCTGCTCTTCACCATGTAAATGAAGTAGGTCAGCGTTTCCTTCTCGTTCACCGGAATATTCCTGAAGTGGCGACTCACCGTCTGCAGAGGAGGTGGAAAAGAGGTTAAAACAAATGTCTCTGCGCACGTTTTGAGTGTTTGAGTCACTTTGGTGAACAGTGAAAATGTTCCACTGGTTTCCAGTTAATTTGGTAACTTTATATTCTTAGGGTTGTGACTGGTACCTTGGAAAAGTTGCTCCACACTTCTGCTCTTTATGCAATAGTACAGCAGAGGAATGACACAGTATTAACCCTTTCGGTGCCAGAGTTTTTGTTTTGTTTTTTTTAATTTACATACAATTTATATCTATTTATATATCAAGATTTAAAAAAAAAACTGTCTTTCATTCAGTTATGTTCCTTGCCATAATATTAGGGTTTCTCCAGGAATCTCATTTAATGCCCTTTTTAAAGCGAATTCAAACTAATTTAGATTCAGATAACTTTATTTACTCCCAAAGAGCAATTCAGTTTGCAGACATGGGCAGGACAAGACATTAAATACAAGTAACACAATAAACAGTTCACTCAGGTGTGTCAATGACAGGACAGCTGAAGGGTCCAGACATAAAGTGCAGTAGTGACACAGTGCAACCATAATTGAATAATTTAATGCCCATGTCCAACTGCAGATACAGTTTTATATATAGTTTTATGATGGTTTATTGTCGACAGGCTTTAATCAGGTTCTGAATAGTTCCTCCTCCAATCACTTCTACTCAAACTTGTATTTTCCCATTTTTCCAACATTTGCTAATATTCCCTCCGCTCTTTCACCACAGCCAGAGCAGTCACAGCACGCTGCATTCTGAGCATCCCGTGTTGTGACTCCACGTATCATTTGCAAACAATAGTCAATTAAAGGGTTCAGCCTGTCAATCATCACACTACATTTGTGATCAAAATTATTAAAATGTTTATTTAATCAAAATAAATTGTGAATAATGTTTTTTTTTCCCCCTATCAAGTGTATTCAGTTAATACTGTAATGCCTGTGGATGTCAAATTTAACGCTATTTAATGGCATTTAATGCCTTAATTTTCACAAAATCTATTTAATGCTTTTTAATGACCTGCAGAAACCCTGAATATTATAACTTTGACACTTGAAGGGTTAACTACAGGTTTCTGTCTGTTCACCTGCAGATAAGGCTGAGCAATATGGAGAAAATATATCAACATAACTTTGTAGAATGGCAATATATGACATATATTGCAATATTTTTTTCCTTAAGTGTGTAAAACTATACAAAGAGTCATAAAAAGGTTGAAGAAAATTCCCTTGATAATGCAGCACAGGCTACAAATACATGGAAAATTAAAACAAAAATGCTTCACTGTATATTGTATAAATACCTACCAGACTTTTGTAGAAATGTAAAATAAATGCTTATAAACAGTGATGTTTTTTGGCAGGGGTTAAGTAATTATAGCAGTCTATAATGAGCATGGTAAGATTTGACAACAAAGTTAATTAACAAGTAGTAAATTAACAACAAACAAGAAATAATGAGTTGGGAAAAGGTCCTAATTTGACACAAGACGATGCAAAGCATTTCTGAGACACTATTATTATTACTACATATGAGTCAGTCAAGTTCTCTAGGTGATTTCTGCTGCAATAAGGGACAAAGAACAATTCCATGACAGTATCAGGCTCATCCTCACTTAATCTGCTATCACTTTGACAGAACATCCACCTCTTAGCTGCACTACATCCTGTTTCATATGTCTTTATGCGCCGAGTCATTTGTGGGGATTTTACTATGAGGAGTTTCTTCGTGCGCACATGTTCCACCAAACAACTTCTCTAACTATTTCCCAAATACACAGTCACACGTTTCTGTGCTACCACAACCCAAACAACCCAGAGAATGTTTACCCCTGATGCAGAACAACTACAGCTCTGGTACAGAGAGAACAAACAGTGGATAAGAGGGAGTATATATATATATGAGGTTAAGATGACTCAAAATCCTTTTCAGCTTTATTTTTTCAGGAATACGACAGCTCTTCAGAGATCCACAAAGACACTGGGATGAATTTCAATACCAATAATAACCAGCTCCTAAGTTACATTTGAAGGTTAAATGAAAAAGTTATTGAAAAAACTCATATGGAAATGAAAGTCCTTAAACAAAAAAAAACAAAAACAAAAAAAACTGCTTTCACCTTCAGTCAAAAAAACCCCCAAAACTTTTCTTTGTGTGCAATTAAACAGTCTGAGACGGGCAAATAAAAATACACTATATGAACAAAAGTGTTTGGACATGTTGAATTCAGGTGTTTCTTTTCTAACATGGGTCTGGGATACAAAACAATAATAGTAAATGTCATAATATAGTTTTGTATTGTCATAAATATCATTGCATTGATTAGTTGTGTTTAAATTGCCATCTTTGCACCCAAAATGCTCCAGAAATGGATGTGACTTCATTCCTTCCAAACTGTATATTTTTATCCATGACTATGATTTTAAATGTTCAATCTTAAAATATCTAAAATATTCCTCATGCTGACTGTAAATAATCATTTTCTATCACAACTAACCGTCTACTTTCTTCACATTTCACTGAGGAAGAAAAATCTCTCAAACTTTAAGGAAATGTTGACGTTTGTAAACCATATGGACATAAATATTGGGACACATCATGGCTACAGTTGTAAGATGTCCTATTCATGATGATTTGAGATAAAAACATCAATATTTAAAGTTTAATGGAGATTTTTTAAATTATGTAAAAACCATCTGAGGCATTTTTGAAGCAAAGAGAACTATTTAAACCAAACTGACCAATACAATGATTTTTACCCCAATATAAAACTACTATGACATTAGTCTTTATTCTTTTGTATTCTCGACCCCTGAATTCAACATGTCCCAATACTTTTGTCCATATACTGTATGTTCAGATGCTGCAGTGGTTGGATTCCTGTTCATCTATATTACCATCAGCATTAAATGTCTGTACTACAGCGTCATTAGGTGCTTCTCATCTGTTCTGCTTTACCTGTTTTTCCGTTGCATATGTGCTACTGCGAGTTTTTTCCAAACTAATTGGTCATGGAAGCTGTTGGACTAATTTGCTAAATCGACAGGTGGACTCTAAGGTTTTCCTGCAGCTGGTTCAGTCCTCATCCTAACAAATCATTCCTGTACATGGAGCTCTCATGTGACTGAGCTGTCGGGTTAACAGTAGGAAATTAATGAACACTGACTGCGTTCAGCGTTTCTCTGGCTTTTAGACAAGTTTGGGCTTTTCCTATTAATGAACCTCCCACATCATCAATACAGCGCCAGTCAGCAGCCACAAACCAGTACCAGCTGTCCCAGTGGCTGCTGGGTAGGGACTCTGAGAGCATTTGTTTTCTACTCGCAAGTTGGTTGGGGGTGAGTGAACCCTATAATGAACATTATAGGGTTAATTCAGAGACTCGGGCTACGTTCAGACAACAGATCTTAATGCACAATTTGGATTTTTTTTAATGTGTGCTTGTTCATATTAAATATTAAATGTGACTTCTATCAGTTTTGAGTATGAACTGAATGCGACCCTGAAGTGACGACATGCACATAAGAGGTCCTGACGTAATACCTGACCACGCAGGCATGCTGTGTTCATGGAAGTAGCATAGAATAGAATCTTTATTTTGTCAGTAGAAGTTTGTCACAATGTGTCACTTCTGCCTTTAATCCATCACCAGATAATCATGTATCACACACACTGCATGCTAGGATATATTAGGCATCTGGGGAGCAAATGGGGGGGGGGGGGGGGTTTAAGTGCCTTGCTCCAACAACTTTACACCAGTCCAGGGAAACAAACTAGCGACCCCTCGGTCACAAGCCAACTCTTCAGCCATCTAGGCCACAGCTGCCCCCCATAAATATGTTTTTCCCACCTCTTCGCCTTCTGGGACGCAGAATTGTGATGTTTGTCACATTCCAATGATGTAAAGATCAGATAAATGTGACCTGGCTGTTCAGATTGAAGTTGCATTGCAAAATATCAGATATGTATTGAATTTAAGACCACATATGAAAGTGATGAAAGTGGTCTGGGTCAGATTTGTAAAAAAAAATCTGATTAGTGCAGGTCACATATGGGCAAAAACAAAAAAATCAGATTTGGGCCACATTTGCCTGCAGTCTGAGTGTAAATATTGTGCTGTAAATGTTTTTTAACATTAGGTATTTATCACTTTTACATAGCTGTATTATGTCTTTGATAATGCAGTAATAATCTACAACTGAATTAGCTACCAATTATGTTGAAAACTGCTTCAAAAGTACAAGAAATGTTCTGGTTCCAGTTTCTAAAATACAGTTTCTCTTCTTCTCTATAACAGTAAACTGAAACTCTTCAGGTTGTAGATCAAATGTGATATTTCACCACATCACATGCAGCTTTAGGAAACACTGATCAATAGTTTTCAACACCTTATGAGACTTTCTAGACGAATAAAAAAGTAACTGATGAAGCAACAATATCATCAAATACTTAAGAGAAACTGAAAATAATCATTAGTCACAGCCCTAAAAACACATAACTACCATTAGAGAATGCAGTTTAAATTGTTATTATGCCAAACTGCAGGTTTAATTGTTGTTTTTTACAGAGAAGACTGTGTTCTGTACCTCTGCCAGCTGGGCCTTGTTGAGTCCTGGTCTGGTCTGCAGCTTGTAGTGTCGCTTGTAGCGTCTCAATGTGTTCACCTGCAGCTGGAAAAGGTCGACCTGAAAGAAGAACAGATTAAGGCTTCAATTTCACACCTCCTCCGCATCAGTGCCCTTAATACTGTTAGAAGGATGAGGATACTCAAAGGTTCAATCCTGTTTTAAAATCTGTTATGGATCGTGCAGATTGAATCACAAAACCTGGGTTTTCCCATCAGTTGACCATTACTGATCTATTAATGTTGTTTCAATTTTACTTTATTATTCAGTATATCTCTAATTTGCAGATAGATAGATAGATAGATAGATAGATAGATAGAGAGAGAGAGAGAGAGAGAGAGAGAGAGAGAGAGATGTATTTTATTGTGTTATTAGTTGTAAGTGCACTGTTGCTGACAGAGACCACCTGCAATTTTGTTGCACAACCTGTGTAATGACCTATTCTATTCTATTCTTCAGAGCAGAGTTGTACAGTTTCTTCATAGCTTGAATATGTCAATGAAGGTCACTTTCCTTCTTTTGTCGCCCCCCAGACTTTGACTTTTGGTTCATTGTACCTGTTGTGTGTGGAAGAAAAGTTCATTTTACTGACAAACGTTTTCAAAACATTTGAAAATCACGAAAGTGCATGGATATCCCACAAACAACTTTCACTAGAAACCTTCCGGTACTGACAAGTTAAGGAAATCATACAGTGGCGTTCCTGGAGCGATGCACTCCCTGGGCAAAAGCCACATCCGGTGCCCGGCGGGTTTTAGGGGTTCGGTGGAAGAGCGCAGGGGGGAGGCGGAGACACCCCCATGCAGTGGCGCTAGGGGCAATTGCCCAGGTCGCCCATGCCTAGGAACGCCCCTGAAATCATATCATGCTATTCACGTGCTTTCCTTTTGTATTATCTTACAAGATTATGTGCCATTGATTAAGCTCTAAAATTTGACTGAGAAACTTTTTTTCCATTCTTTATTTAGACTTTCACACCAAATTCCAGACATTTCAAGGTCTGGAAAACAGTGCTTAAAAATTCCATACTTTTTAAGATCTTCAAGACTTGCACGAGCACCCTGCACATGACACGCATTCTCCCAACTTTCCTTAAAAAGTCAAATTCATGCCGTCTGTAAATGTGACACTGCTCTATTGTTAAGAACTGGACAGCAATGATCCGACTCATTCAACCAGTCCACCACCATTTCAAAGATGTACTTAAATGACCTCAACTTACTTTGTGAAATAGACCTTTACATAGGTGACATACTTAAATGATGGTTGTATTTGCAGAAAAATGTTGCACTGTGTCTCAAAAGCCTCACCTCAGGCACCTCCACGTCATGATCCGGGGATTCTCCTCCATCGTCACTCGTCTTCCTCTTTCTCTTGTTGCGAACACTTTGGATGAAGTTCTTGTGGAAGTCACAGATGTAGAGGTGCCGCACCTGCACAGAAAACACCAAGTATATGTTTTATTTGTGCTGCTTTTTTCAAAAACAGAGCTACAAAGTGCTTATGAACAGCAAAAACTAAATCTACTAAAATCATAATAAGACCAAAAAAAATGAAAAATTAAAAAATAAAATATGAATAGACTAAGATGCAATGAGAGGAAAAAAAAGAACTGAATCAATAACTGTGTTTCAATGTTTTGTTTACTTTCAAGATATAACATGCTTGAGCTCCACAGCATCAGATTAATGAGCCTTGAAAAAAAAGAACCAGTTTAAACTCAAATAAACTAATGAAATGCAGCAGAACAATCAACAGTTTTCCAACAGAACAAAGTTTAATGTTGATTTGAGACATCTGGATGTGTATTATAGTAAAACTTTGAAAAAAAAAACAAAACACCTTAATGAGGAAAAGTTAAAGAGTTGATGAAGAATTCATTGGAAACCTTAGGACCTGGCGTGTGTGTCAACAAACTGAAAATTAACTGGCAAGTGTTCTGATAATCATTAAGCCAACCAGTCTCCCATTCCCAGCCTCTAAAATGTGAGCTTTTATGATTTCCCTCTTTAACAACTTTGCACATTTAAAACTATTGCACAGTCTTTAGGACAAATTACATTATAATTGACATCTTTCATCTTTTTCTTATAAAGAATTATCATTAATGGTAAACTAAGCAGAGAGTTTTCAATCAGTACTTGCTGCTAAAGATGAATTTGAACTTGTTATTGTAAAAAAAAAAAGTACACGTGTGATCAGTATTAACACTGGACACAAAGAATCTTTGTGTTTCCCTAAAACATAAACTCTGTCCTCACATGATAGGTCACATGACTCACTACAGTCAGCAGACACATAAATTACACAACACAGTACGTGTTCAACAGGTCACATTGGGGAAACTTTCTATGATTTTCAGGCATACAGCCCAAAGTTTGAATCAGTTATAGCTAACAAATAAATAATGTGAAATTATCAACTGCTCAAAAACAGCTCTGGGCACATCCCTGTACACCTAACACATAACTTACTTCACATTTATTTTGTTCTTAGACATTTACATGAACTAACTTGTTGCTGAAGCTGTGGTGTTGTTAATGCCGTTTCTATAACACATCAGGAAAACAGGACAAAATGTATATGTACCACATGAAAACATTGTTTTAAATGAGACTGAAATGTCATCACTACCAAACTTCAATATATTTATGGCAGTCACATCAATGTTTAGATTATATCAAGTATGAACAAACTGTTGATATTGTTTGATAACAAATTTTGATCCACAATGACTAAAACACAAATGCGTTATATACTTTTTTAAATATTATATTAAAAGAGTGGTTAAAGTTGTTGTAAATAGGTTAATTTCTTCTGTAATAAATATGCTTTGAATAGCTTTGAGCTGAAAAAAAAGACACTTGACATACTTTGAACAGAAATGACTTTTCTTTAGCTTATTCTTTTTGCTGTAACATCTACAACTGTATTCTCAATGTGTGTGTAGGTTTTTATGTCCTTTGTACACGACTTCGGTCAGCTGATACTGTGTTAAAATGTCCTCAAAGACAAACCTATTTTTTTTTTTAACTCAATAGGGAACGCAGGTGTCAATGTATTTATTTCCAACAGACAAAAAAGAACGGAATCAACTTTGAAAGCTGTTTGAAGAGTGGAAATCAGATCAAGTTTTGGAACTCAAGAAACCCTGCCCTTTACATTCATACTTCTTGGTCTGCTTTATTTTACCAGCTCTGTGGCCTAGATCCCAACAGATCCGGTTCTCTGTATCACCTTACAAATCCTTGAAGTTGACAGTGACTTTATGGCTCATACTTTTCAGAGTAGCTTCCCTGAAAACAGCCATTTTCTGAGGCTCAGCGGAGGCGTGTTACAGGAAACTGTCGCAATGGGAGAAGTTGATGTTGAGGGCTGAATGTTGATCTTTTCAGCCTGACATTTAAAGAGGGTTTCCTGCAGTGTGAAGTGCGCCATTCACGGTCACAACACTAACAGCAACAATAACAACAACATGACAAACCTGAATGTGCCCTTTTGTTTGCGGCTACTAGCATTAGCTAACAGCTGAGAACTGAACTTCCCTCCTGTCAGTGAGGTTGAGGCTAAAACAAAAAGCCGGGTGATCACTTACGCTCTTGTCGATGTCCAGTTTGAGCTTCTTCTGGGATATGCTCTTCTGGATCCTCTTGCTGAAGGAGGCGTTTCCAGCCGGCCGGCCGCAGCGCTCCCCGTCCTCGATCAGACAGCAGCTCTGCCCGTAAAACGGTGGAGCCGGAGGGCCGTCATGGCTGTCTTCCTCCGTGCTGAAGCCATTCATCCTGCCTCGCTGTCCTGCTTCTGGTTTGTCAGCCCAAAACAAAGTAAAACACAGTAAAAGAAAAAAAAAGCTGCGCGAGTCAGTCTCCTCGAGCTTTTCACGCGGTGTCCTTTTGTGAAAGACAGCCCGGTGGCGGACAGTTAGCAAGCTAGCTCGTTTGGATGTTCAGTTCAGGGGTAACGATTGTTCTGCGTTCTTTTTCTCCCCCGGTTTACTCTGACATGCGATGGCTTCCCTTGAGACTCATATTCCCGCCGATATCAGTCACATTCACGCCACGAAAACAGCAGAACCGTGGGCTAGCTCCCGATGCTAGCAGGACCGCAAGGTGGCTGAGCCGTTGCCGCTATCGAGCGAATTCCAACGCAGAGAAAGCCGCCGCCTGTCCCGCAAACAACAGCCCACTTCTTCCCAAGGGTATGACAGTACTCACAAGCTATCCGAGGAATAGCTGCAGAACCAAGGACACCGTACGAAACAACCCACGCTAAATCATGCACTCAACAGACAGCACGTCCACAGCTCAGTCGCGGCACTCTTTCAGAACAGTCCGTACAATGGACATGGTTCGGCACAGTGGCGGAAGCTCCTATTCTCGGTGGTGATTGGTGGGTTTTCCGCGAAGGTGGGCGCTGGATGTAAATTCGGTTTATTCATTGGCTGAGACGCACGTCAATCTTTCAGCTGCTTCTTCCTGATCACGCAGCGTCATATGTTTTCTACTATGAACAAGAGTAAATGTGGCGTCGCTTGTCTCAGTGTTTAGGACTCGACATGTAAAAACATCACTTATTTACAAACTGTTAGTGTTAAACATTAAACACTATCGTCTTAACAGCTAAATCCAGTGTAGTTTAAAGATACCATGTTTAGTTTTTCACGGAAGCTTTAACGGTAACAGTGATTCCTGAAGCCTTTGACACTTGTAGCAAAGTAGTGGAATGTAACTGAATATTGTACTGTTTACTGCTCTTAAGTACATAATCAAAGACACATTCGAGATCCATGTACTTTATTTGAGTATTTCCATGTTATGAGCTTTAGTACTTATACCCACTTTCATATCAAAGACAAATAGTGCAAACCCGGTAAAGGAGCACCCTCCCCCGGTTAGAAGCCCGCCCCTCCAGCTCCAGTTTTTTTTCTTTCTTTCTTTTGTTTTTTCAAAATATGTTTGTGAATGCGTATTTGATGAAGTTAAGGGTGATAGTTTTTTTCTTCTCTCTTATCCTTATTATTATTGTTATTGGTCTTTATATAGAAAAGTAATGCAATTTATTCAAAAAATAATGCAAGTTTTTCAACACAATAATTTAATACAATTTTGATAGTTTTACCCATTATTTTTTACATGTTTTTTTTTTTTGGCTTGAGAGTCTGGTTTTGACTGGCTCTTTGTGTAAAGTGTCATAAGATAGCTTTTATGATTTGATGCGATATAAATAAAATTTGATTGATTGATTGATACTGTCATCAAATATGAAGGCCTCTGTCTATTAATGATTATAGTCTATGGATGAAATACCAGATTTTTGTGCTTTTTGCCCTTTTTCTAATAGTTTGGGCAGTTTGCACTCTTTAAAATATTTTTTATCGTCATTAGTAAAACAGTTAACACAACATAGCGGAAAGAAAAAGAAAAACAACAAATAAACAAAAGCCAAATTGACCAAACAAAAATAATGATAAACAACAACAATGACATCATGAAAAAGATTTAAAAAAACAAAAAACAAAAAACAAAAAAACATAAAGAGCAACTAAACAATATGGACTGATTAAGGGTGATAGGGAAAAGGGAAGGGGCAGAGTGAATGAAAATAAGAAAGGGGGTGTGTGAGCAAATAATTATTATAATAATGATAATAACAACAACAACAATATACATTAATGATACTAATAGTCTTATTTGCTGTAATTATGTCGGTGGCAGAGGCAGCAACAATAACAGTAAAAATGAGTTCAATAATGAAATATTTGTAATAATTTATATCAGTTAGAGTTAATATTATATTAATTTAAATTAACATGTCTATGGGGGTGGGGGGTGGAGCCAATTTCACAGCGCTCAAGGAGGAGAGGACACCAGTTTGCACTGTTGTCAAATGACAAAATCTCATTCCGAACTAGCAACTCATTATACATCTTGTGCAAAAACAAATGATTCTTGAAAAACTTCAACACTTTATGAAAAAGATTTATTGTTTTTGTCATCATAGGATACAAAACTAAAATATCAGTAAGTAAAATATATGCTAACTATTGCTGTAAATCAAGGATAAAAGATAAAATTCTCTGATGCCACCTTCTTAAATGTGACTATTTCAAGGCTTCTTTCCTTTTCTGTGACATTAGACTGAATATTTTCATGTAGTGGAGATAAATGTGGTATTTGAGGATGGCACACAGGACTTGAACAAATAATGATTGACATTTTATGACACTTTATGGACTGTAAGAGAAATATATTATCTCAAGAAATGTTATAATCAGAAAAGCAATCAAGAGCTTAATTTACAGTGAAAATACTCATTAATTTCAGCCCTAAAAACACATACAACAACAAAATAATGCAGATTCAATGGTTCAGATTTTGCTGTAGGTGATATTATGAATATTCAGTATGACCTGAATACAGATAGAAAGGAGAACAGCAAAATGTTATAATGTTCATTAAAAGTCATTACAGTAGGATTCCAAGAATACACATTACAAAACCCTTTAATATTAGAAATGAGTAAATGTTTCCTACCGAATAAACTAGGATTTAGTGGTTCTATTGAAGATGATGAAGCTTGTCCCAGATTTCAGACGATTCTTCAGTGAGTTCTAAGGTTTTGTGTCGTTCAAAAGGATGTCTGAGCAAAAGATGTTTTACAGAATGGAAATGGACAGTTGGCACATGAAGCTGCTTTGGTGAATCTGCTTTTGTTAAGAGGCTACATATTATTGCACATTACATGCTATGATCGTACTGATCCATTATTTTTAAAGTCTCATGTTTTGAAGTTTAGAGACTTAGTTTATTATAGAACACTGCAAATCATGTCTAAAGCAAAAAAAAAAAACCCCAAAAAACATAACATAATAAAACAGTTCTAGATTGTGTGGAAAAGTTTTTTAATCAGTCTGAAAGTGAATAGAAGTTGAGAGATGGATGCAAATCTATGTTACAAAAAGCTAAAGCAGAAGTTAAAAGAAGATGTAGTTGTGATAGTGTTCATTATGTAGTTACATAGATGGTTTCTATCATTGGTACGAACAGTTGCAGTTGTAGTATATCCATTGTTAGTACTTGTATTTGTAGTAGGTGTAGTAGAAGTAGTATCCTCTAGGAGTCAGTGTCTGCTCCAGGTTTCTTTCTCTTAAAGGTCTTTTTTTTCCCCTTCCACTGTCACCAAACATTTCCTCCTGGAGGATTCTGTTGGTTTCTGTAAATTGGCTTCAGGGTCTGGATTCGACCAGCTCTATATGTAAAGTGTCATGAAATAACTTTTGTCACGATTTGTTATGATGAATGCACTTTTTCTTGCTGAATGAGTTAGATTGGGTTGTTTTTTTTGTTTGTTTTTTTTAAGTTTTCCTGTGTTGTTTTTTTGATTTGTCTTTGTTTTATGATGGCTGTATTTTGTTACCCACGAAAGTGGGCGACACGGTGGTGCAGTGGTTAGCACACGTGCCTCACAGGACCGGGGTTCGATTCCCGGGCAATCCTTGGGACCTTTCTGTGTGGAGTTTGCATGTTCTCCCCGTGTCTGCGTGGGTTTTCTCCAGGTACTCCGGTTTC
>JAQQZY010000007.1:36916015-36931181 GCA_030068375.1 Ostorhinchus rueppellii
CGTAGTTACCATGGAAACACCATCATCTTCTACAACACTGATTCACCAGTAAAACCCATGGAGTTGGATCAATGACACAGGATGGAAATGCTTTGTTTATGTTCAGTTAATGACATATTTTACAGGAAAAGTCACTTTTTCGTCAGTTTTCTCTGGTTTTGATATAAACAGACTCAAGTTTACACTGAGCTTTTATGAACATCTACATGATTAGTAAATTAAATGTAGGAAAATACCTGACTGTTACTGAAAAAACACAAAATAAAGAAGGTAATAGCACAATAAATGGTGATAAATCACTTAAGGAAAGTTACATATAGAGGAAAAATTCATTTGGGAACTGACGCAAAAGTAACACTGGGTCTTTATGGGTTGAATCAAATAAATTAATAAAAATAAAATGATGCATAGAGTTACTGTTTCAGACCAATCCAATGCAACTTTATTTATAAAGCACTTTAAAACAACCACAGTGGATTAAAGTGCTGTACAGAACACTAGAAGCATCATACAAAATAAAAGTATTTAAAAAAAATAAATAAATCGAACAAAATCAAATAAATAAAACAAGTTAAAACATAAAACAGAACAAAATATCAACACTGCAGGGTTTTAAGAAGAGATTTAAAAACAGGCAAAGAGGAGGCCTGTCTGTTTCACCTCAACCACTGTCACTGAAAACATCTGAATAGAATCTGTGTAAATGAAGCTGTAGTCATTACAGGATCCACTAGAGGGCGCCACAGTCTGCATCATAATCGGTTAATGTCGTAGAAACATCTGAGGTCATGTGGGGTCACAGTCAACAGAAGAAGAATTTGACAGAAAAACAACCATAACAGAAAATACTGATGAACTAAATGTATATATTTATCATCATTTATTATTCCTGAATATTTACCAGTGTTTAAATATATCTTCTCATACAGATAAATATCTTGTATATTTTATGTTTTATTTTATTTTATATTTCACTTTACTTCCTCAGTGAAACTTCAGATAAAAATGTTTAACTTCTTTCTTTTTATTATACAGAGTATTAAGTAAAAAGCTGAGTTTATTCCAGGACTGTTTGGTCATTATATCCACCTTGTCTATGTTTACATTGGCACAGTATTCTGATGTTTATCATGTAATATTTACAGTTAGTAACACTTTCTCTCAACTTGTATAAAATACTTGTTTGACCAGTCAAGCTTGTAGTTGCAGAGCACCCTTTATACAGATTTGTACAGTTGAGTATACTGATTTATTAGGACTCTGGTGACTGATGAAATAGTATTTTTAAGATTAAAATGACCAAAACCAAAACATTAAAAAGTATAAAACAAACACACAAGCATCACCCTTTGAAGATGGAATAAAATTTTGTATCAATAAACATGAACTAAAACTTCATAAATATAAGGAAATACTGAAGAAAATGAGGTAAATAATGTTTATAACTCATATTAAAATATTTCTGTTTAGAGAAAATTTTTGGGTTTGTTTTTTTTTTCCAATAAAAAAAAAATAGGTAAGTTATATTAATATAAAAAACAATATAAAAATACTAGCTTTATAATATCAAAGCTAATTATAATTGTACAATGCAAGTGTTTTGCTGTAGTTCATGTTAATGTCATGTTACAGGCTTTAAAATAACTTAGTATTAGGTGATTAGTGCATGTGTAGGGTATTTTCAGAGACAAATCTAAATCTGTTTTTCTTAGTGTTTTATTTAACACCCAAACAATCTGATTACAGTGTTGTTTTGAAGCAACAGCTTCCGGAAAAAATGAAACGTGTAGCAGCTGAAAGTGGTGGTGAACAAAGCAGAGTTCAGCGCAAAGCACATATTACCTGCATACGTTATTGATTGATGTTTTGTTCCATTGTTTTCTGTCATTTTCTCTTTTTTTATCCATTATTTATTGTTGTCTATAGTTGCTTTTCTCAAACTGCGCAAACATAGCTTGCACATAAAAAATTTGCCAAATGGAAAGGTCTTTTTCTGCAACTAGAGTCACATGAAAAAAAAAACAGATGTTGAAAGACATTATAATAATAATAATAATAATAATAATAATAATAATAATAATAATAATAATAATAATAATAATAATGAATATATCTGTAAATCAAAGTAATATCCATGTTCGTCGCCATGTTTAAGGAATGACTTGTGACGTCTCATGATAATAAATAAACAAATCATCACATTTGTGATTTAATGAAAAAAAAAAACCCGATAATTCGCACTTCCGTTTTTTTTTTTTGTTTTGTTTTTTTTACATTTAGTAAATATCGGTAAAGTTTTGCACAGATGTCCAATGGAAAAGCTACTTACTTCTGTTTACAGTGTACTTTTTGTTGTTTACCAGCTGTTTTCTACTGTTTTCTGTTGTTGTTTATCCTTGTTTACCATTATTGTCCTCATGTTTCTTTACTGTTTTCTCTTGTTTTTTGTTGTTTACCCTTGTATTCAGTCGTTTACTTCATTGTTTTTGTTGATTACCTGTTTGTGGTACTGTATGTTTCATTTTCTTTCTTTTTTTTCTGGTCGTTTTTTTCATCGTTGACCTATAAGTTTTTCTTTTTTTCTATTGATTGCCTGTTGTTCTGTCTAATCAGCATGTTGTTTGGAAAATCCAGCTGCTAAATAAAGTGACGAAAAACAAGCCGATATTTTTCTCAGGAGGTGGTGGAGACCAAAAGTGGACCTCAAAGGAGAGGAAACGCTACACATGTATTCAAGTTTTTCTTCTGGAAATAATCAGCCGTATGCTATCATGTTAGTTATAACAATTGTTATGCTATAGCAGCTATTTTCAGCTTGTTTTTTGCGGCCAAACGCTGGTTGTTTCATCTTTAAATGACAACAGCTGTAGTGTGTGGTCGGATATATGTCGGCCTGTTAAATTAGAATAGAAGTTTTCGGTTTAGACCACAAAATACTCGCTTTTGAGCCATCCTCATCGTTTTCAGTTGTATCTGTGTTGGTGTGGACGTGGCCAAAGTGAGACATGGAATCACTATCATGTCATATTTCGTCAAATTACTCCCAATAAAGGTTCTCATTTGTTTAGTCCGGTTGGCGTTCCAGCGGTGGTGATTCCTCCCCTCTGCTGGCAAACTTGGCCCTGGTGTTCACTGTAAATTGCGCAGTGGGTTGTTTTTAATGGGATTATAATGACAGTTATGGTTTGCAAGAATTGATGTTTGTGACTTTTATGAGGTGTGAGTGGAGGGGCGGGTCCAGGCGGCTCATAAAGGCTGCAGGAATGTTAATTGGTCGAGGCCACTGCTGCCCTCTTTGTTCTGCTCGCTCATACTGGGCTTCTGTTGCGCCCGTTAAAGGCCAAAGAACTGATTTAAAATCTGTGACTTTAACCCCACACCCCCTCGAACACATATATACACAACTTATCCCACCCTCAGCACCCCCATCTGTCCCCTCCCATTCGTTCTTATGTTTTTTTTTTTTTTTTCTTCTTCTGCAGAAAATGGACCCTTTGCTTCCCTCATTTCCTCCACGTTGGTTAATCAGGTGGTCGGTGCTCCCCTCCCCGCTGGGTTTGATCCAGTGTTGGGGGAGTAATTTTATCACAGTTCTTTCCTCCTGTGGCCACACGGACAGCTGCACTTCCAGCTATGAGGAGGTTTCTGAAAACCCTGGGATTTGTGTCAATGAGTCATTTTTTATTGTTTGGGAATATTGGATAAATTACCCTTTTAATAAGAAAAAAAAAAAGTAAACATGACTCCATAAAACATAAAGAATGTTCGAACTATATTTTGGAAACAAAACAAGAGAGCTAGAAGAAAAAAATCTTAATACTACATGGAAATCTAAAAGAGTATCCTTGTTTTTTTAACCCTTTCATGCATGAATCATGTGTACCTTAATCAAGACTTTTTTTCTGACTGTTTTTATTCGTCTTTAGGCATGAATAAAAAAACAATGTAATTGAAAATGCTTTTATGAACCCATTTTTCATGGAGTTATAAAAATGTCCGCACAGCTGGACATTTCATTTTTTAAGCAAACTAACTTGCATTTACTGCTATATTGTGTGAAAACTATGAAATAAAACATTTGTAATACTACTTATCTGATGTTTTCTCACATTTTAACATTACATATATATATATATATATAAAACATACTATAGTAACACAATATACATACTATACCAGGGGTATTCAACTCCGGCCCTCAAGGACCGGAGTTGAATACCCCTGTACTATACTCTATAACACCAGTTATTACTCACCCAGATAACACGTAAAAAACTCAACTTTTTGTTAAATTGCAGTGAAATAAAAATTAGCTATTGATTTACACTCAAATATGTCACTACAGATCAGGTTTATCAAGAACAGGTAAGTTACAGTTATGGTGTGAATCGTAGTGTATGGGATGATGCATGAGTGTCCACGGTGTTGGTTGAAATGAAAGTAAAACAACAAAATCCATGAATATACAAGACAATGGCTTTGTAAAGCTGTCCACTGTAGTGAGCACTATGCATGAAAGGGTTAAATATTATTACAGCTCAAAGAGGTTGTGTTGATGTTGGTTTCAGTTCAGCTCAGTTCTGTTCATTGTTGTGTTCACATGGGTGCTAGTATCCAAAGGCACTTTTCCACTGGATCTCTACGTGTCAGCCCCTCACGGCACAGCTCGGTTCCCTCGGTTTTCCATGGGCACCAGCACGCTTCCAAAGCTGATGATTTTGGTACCTGCTTCGTTGGGGTTCCATCCGTGCAGCGCTGGCACCATAAGGGTGGCGTAGTAACGCGAAGGGCACTGATTGGTTAATCGTTCTGACGAAAGGTCGGTGCAGCTCAGTTTGAACAACACACCCGCCACTGTTGAAAAACCAGTGACAGAGCAGGACCGCAGTTTCACCAGCGATTTTGGATGTTTTGGAATAGAGGGTGGATCGGGCCTGGACTCGAGCCCGACTTAATTAATTAAAAACCAGGCCCGACCCGGCCCGATACCCGAAATATTATTATTCCAAAATTCCACTGCGGATACTGTCACGCCCCCCATCCATCCATCCATCTGTCCGTCCATCCATCCATCCATTTGTCCATCCATCCATCCATCCATCCATCCATCCATCCATCCATCCATCCATCTATCCATCCATCTGTTCATCCGTCCGTCCATCCATCTGTCCATCCTTCTGTCAGTCCATCCATCCATCTGTTCATTCATCTATCCATCCGTCCATCCATCCATCCATCCATCTGTCCATCCATCCATCCATCTATCTATCCATCCATCCATCCTTCCATCCATCCATCCATCTGTTCATCCGTCCATCCATCTATCTATCTATCCATCCATCCATCCATCCATCTGTTCATCCGTCCGTCCATCTATCTATCTATCTATCCATCCATCCATCCATCCATCTGTTCATCCGTCCGTCCATCCATCTGTCCATCCATCTGTCCATCCATCTGTCAGTCCATCCATCCATCTGTTCATTCATCTGTCCATCCGTCCATCCATACATCCATCCATCCATCCATCTGTCCATCCATCCATCTATCTATCCATCCATCCATCCATCCATCTGTTCATCCGTCCGTCCATCCATCTGTCCATCCATCTGTCAGTCCATCCATCCATCTGTTCATTCATCTGTCCATCCGTCCATCTGTCCATCCATATATCCATCCATCAATCCATCCATCCATCCATCCATCCATCCATCCATCCATCCATCTGTTCATCCGTCCGTCCATCCATCCGTCCATCCATCTGTCCGTCCATCCATCTGTCCATCCATCCGTCCATCCATCCATCTGTCCATCCATCTGTATTTCCATTCCTAATTATGATCATCGAATCTTTTTAGAAACAGGCTAAAACCAACTGTAATAACCCTGAAAACAAGGAGTTTCTTCCATGTCCATCTTCTTTTGGCTGTGGCTCAGTTAGTAGAGTGTCCAATGACCAAAGGGTTGGCGGTTTGAAACCTGGCTCTGACTGTCCACATGTCAAAGTGTCACTGGGCAAGACACTGAACCTTAACTTGCTCCCAGTAGGATCTGGCAGGACTGGTGTGTTAATGGGTGGATGTGAGGCTTTGTAAAGCGCTTTGGGCACCATGAAGGTGTAGAAAATGCACTGTGTAGGTTCAGGCCATTTACCGTTTCTCAAAATCATGATTTGGTAAGCTTGAACATGTGGGGTAGTTCTTCCAAGTTCAGCTGGGCTGGTTTTGTTCTTGATAACATGTAGTTCATCAGTTTCATAGAACAAATCAGAACTGCTTAAGTCTCTTGGATGAAAGATGAAACATTTCAAGAACAAAACCAGAAGAATTGAACTTTGACAAACTACTAAGGATGAACGATGGCCAGGGCGAATGACAACACAGACATCTGAACATCTGGGCTCTGAAGGATCTTTCACCCAAACTGTATGAGACGTGATGATGCTGAATGTTTGTGGGACATAAGTCAGAGGTCATGAGATGGATTTGAACCTGAAATCTCAGCTCCCTCAGCCCGTCCTGACACTTCCATCACGACAGATAGAGTCGGTGTCTATCTGCCCGAGTGTCTCTATAATTTCCTGGGGAAGTGTTCCTTTTAAGAGACAAGGTTGGAGTGGTGGGGGAGTCGGCTGATAACCGCTCGGGTTAAGATGGGGCGGGGAGGGGGCAGGCATAGTCCGACACACGCTATCAGACGACAGGCCTCAGAGCAAACAAACAGCGCTGACCTCTCAAAAACAACGGCAGCAGGGAGCCGCTGATAGCCCGAGACGGATAGGTGGAGGTTGGAGATGACGAAGGGGAGGCGAAGGGCCACGGAGGGCAACAACTATCTGATCCCCCCAGTGTTGATTAAAGTGTGTAGTGAGTTGTTTTCTTCAATGAGTCAAACCCCAAATGATCTGGATCGAGTGGAACCATGAGCAACACAAGTAGTTTGCATTCAATGGAGTGAACATTAAGTATTGAGGATTGCTGTATTTGTTTTTGTTTTTTTTAACTCCTCTTCTTTAATCACATTTGATGGTAAAGATTAGAGATAATGATCATAATCATAATAAATAAACTGTTGCAATGACCTTGAAGAGACTTTTGCTTAATTAACCAAAAACAGGCAATAAACAGAGGATAAACTGACAGAAAAGAACATGGAAACAAACCTGTGAGTGCCAAAATTAAGTAATCTGAGCATAAAGTCTCTGAATATTCGAATTTTACAAAATAAATATCCCACCCTTTAGTCTGAAACTAGTTGTAAACACAGCATTTTGTTTAGACACAGTAAGATTTCTTTTGCTAATACTGACTTCAGATGCTTGCTGTAGCGTAGCATGTTTAAAGTTTTATTTTCAAACAGCAATTTATGGGTTTTGTAGATATCGCTTGATAAATGGGTTCATATTGGTCACTAGTGTAACCAAGATCAAGTCATGACACAGATCAGAGCAGCTTCACGGCATTTTCACTGCCATGATGTGATGGATACTACAATGTGTTGACCTAATGTTCAGTGAAATGGTTACTGAATAGAGACAGACAGTAATGTTCGGTCTAAAAGCTGGACGGTACGATAATAATTTGGTGTCACTGGGAAATACTTCCATCATTATTTCAGTATAATGAAGAAAAACAACCCTGTGATGCAGATTAATCACAGTCATCGTCTCATCGCAGGTGTTTTCAGATCGATAGGGGTTTAAGTACGTGATTGGCAGCTGTAATTACTGACTGTTTATCAGATTCAGTCGCACGTGACTCTACTGATTCACTCAGATGGCTCAACTCGAAGTGTTTTCATTTTCCTATAGTGATGTGAAAATACATTTCAGTTCACATTTACATTTACTCATGTATATACGGTGCTTGTGGGTTGTTTTTTTTAAACATGGACAGAATTCAGATTTACATGTAATGATGACAGCTGGTATCAAGTCAAGGTATAAAATAATTTAGAAGTACAACAGAAATAAGGAACGTACAGACATAATTCTACGGACAATACCACCTGTTCTCTCCAAGCCAACCCACACAACCCATTTCTTAGTGTTTGTAAACAGTCAGGGCCCAGATAAGCCATAAATGGCCTCCAGATATGATCAAATTTGAGTATATACGGTGCTTAACAAATATATTAGACCAACAAAACATAAATAACTTCATAGTTTGTCAAAAACTTGTTTAAAATTAACAATTTCATGTTATTCATACAGAAAATGACCAATGTGAATAACAAAATAGTCCTCGTTGACAAATAATAACCATAAATGTCCATATTTAGTGTGTCCACCTTCGGTGCAGATAACAGTTTCCATTCTTGCTGCCATTGTTTTTATGTAGTTTTACGCAGGAATGAAAGATAATAACTGGAATTGTACAACTTCAAAAAAAAATAGTCATTTGCTGCTGCATTTCCCTTTGCATTATTGGAAAACATTAAACTGTAAAATGTATGGATAGTAAAAATAGTTCTATTTTAGCATCAAAGATATGGTTTGAATAAAAAGATCTGTCATATACTGGTGGATGAACCATTGTAGAAACATAAAAAGATATTTAGGTAAACAGAAATACTGTTCAATGATGGCAGCAGTGGGACACCTTAGACTGGGTGGAGCTGGAAGAATACATTTGGTAAAAACTGTAAATCATATAATCTCATGTCATCCAGTGGTTTTCACTATTGTTGCCTGTTTTGCTGCTTTTCTTTGCGCTTTGGGATGTTATTACAGAGTTCTTGGCTGATTCTTATCCAGACAGTTACCTGTTGTAGTTGAGTCATGAGGACTGACATCAAATCACAGTAAAAACATCAGATGAATCCGACATTGCACAAGTATTTTAGTCATATCTCCAAGGTTGTCTTCACTGGTCTTCTGCAAAGAAAGAACTGACCAAGACCAAAACAAAAGAAAAACACTAATCTTGATTTTTTGAAACAGAAGTGGACCTTGTTTTTTGGGGGGGGGCAGGGGGGCTTGGCCATATTGCTCAGCTGCACGATTAAGTCAAAAGTAAAAATAATAATAATGGATTAGATTTTTGCGTGGCTGACAATTCATACCCTCCTGAGACTCAGGAAAGTACAAGTTTAGTCTGTTTTTACATTAAATAATCGCCTTTTTTGGAAATGGTACAATGCAACAGTCTTTCCAGATGTTTTTTTTTTTTTTTTGTTATGAAATGTCCTTTGCAGTGGACATTTTTCCCCTCTTTTTTTTCCATATAGCTGAGGATCTCTTGTCCCCTACAGAGGACAGAAGTGCATCTCTGGGTCTCAGAAGGAGATACCGGAGTGAATGGCACTGGAGGTACGGAAGGGTCTTACCCAAGGACACAACAGACTGACAAGGACACAGCCAGATTTGAACTACCAACCTTTTGGTTATACTGGAACACCCACTCTACCTAGGGTGACCATATTTTGACGTCAGAAAAAGAGGACACTCGGCTCAGGCTCAAGATACTTAAATGATATTTGAAGCTTACTGAAAGATGCCGTGTGCCTTATAACCAGTATTCGAGTTGTAAAAAAATAACAAAAAAATGGAGGCGCTAATTGGTCCCGTGAAAAACAATAAAACCGGACTTTTTCATGAATTCATAAAACACCCCGGACGCCCCAGACTGGCTGTAAAAAGAGGACATGTCCGGGGAAAAGAGGACGTATGGTCACCCTAACTCGACCTCCTGAGCCACAGAACCTGAATTAAAACAACTTTGACACAATTAATTGTTAATGTCTTCAGTGTAATTTTTGCATTTCATCCCACGGACCAGATTGGACCCTTTTGGCGGACCAGATTTGGCCACGGGGATGTTCTAAGACCCCCTTCTGTTGTGCTGAGTATTACACATTACACCTGCATTAGCTTAAGTGTTACTCGCCAGTTTGTGTTTTTCAATCAGTTTATAGTGTTTTGTTTTGGGGTTTTTTTTATCAATAGTTCCCAAACTTGAAGTTCAAGATCCAGAAGGTAAAAATATCAACTAGCAGGTAATCGTTTGCTTCACGACACCCTTTGAAACCACTCATTTCTGCAGTGTGTCCATGCGTGTATTCGTCTTGTGCAGATGAATGAGAAAACAGACGGAGGAGATGGATGGAGGTGCTGCAGAAGACAGAGGAGAAAGCTTAAGGAGGGAGGAGGAGGTCAACAAATTCTTTGATTACTGAACCTCATCATGCAGATAACAGAGTGCAAAGGCACTTGCTAAAGGGAAAAAAACTCTCCTGTACAAATGGACTTATAGAAACACACATTATATTATATTTATTATTATTATTATTATTATTATATGGTATATTTGTATTTTGTAATGTGCAGTGTGATGTGCAGGCACTTTTTACTCATTCTATTCTATTTTATTTAGACTTTATATATCACTGAACTGTTAATGATGTGATATGAAGTAGATTTACAGTACAAATTTGAGGTATTTGTACTTTTATTGAGCATTTCCTGTATTTTCTGCAGGTTTATACTTTGACTCCACAACATATCACATATTTCAACTATAACTGTATTTGCCATGACTTTTCAGCTTTGCACTTTTGATCATCTAGATGTTTTTTATGGACTGAGTTTGAATTTTCCCGTCCTCTTATGTTGTTTTTTTTTTTTTTTTCCCAACACAAACATTTATATTGTATATTGTCCATTTTTCCGTCGACCTCCACATGTTGCTGTTGTCTTATGCTATAAGGAAGTCTCTCCATGTTGGGAATTTCTTCCAGTTGTTTAGGGAAGGGGGTTCCTCTTTGCACCATTTTTGTGATGGCTTTTTTAGATGCTACCAAGAGGATTTTAACCAAATATTTATCTTTACTTGGTTTGTCTTTTCCTGTTAAATGACCCACATATAGCGCAGAGGATGTCCTTGGTAGTTCGTATCCCAAAATTTTCCCACATTCTTCACTGATATTATTCCAATATTGGGATAATTTTGTACACTGCCAAAAAAACATGCACACGTCCCACATCCTGCTCACCACACGACCTCCAACAGGGCTGATGTAATGATAGTGAAGCCTTTAGGATCTTTGGTGTGATTAAAAATCTTATGTTTTTCCAACTAGTTTCTGGAATTAGATGTAGTCACTAGAGTTTCACATATTTTGTACCACATATCATCACTTAATTCTACCAACAGTTCTTTTTTTTTTCTTTCATTTATCTCTAATATACAGAGTTGAGGTTTTTCTTTGTCACCAATCCCTGATATCCCTTTCTCTCCTTCCTTCTTATATACTTTCCCCACAATTTCAGAGATCTAGTTTATTCTTATATATTTTAGACAATAGTATCTGATCTGAAGGTACATAAAGAAGTCATGATGTTTCAAATCAAAGTCCTGTTTTAAGCTTTGAAAATTAATAATTTCCTTTTTTTTTGGATGAAGGTGTTTAATATATTTAGACCCTGATTTGCCCACTCTTTAAATTTAGTATTCATAGCCCCTGGGTTAAAATTTGTATCATAAGCCAACCAGCTAAATATCTTTATCTCCATTCTTTGACTACTTTAACCCTTTAACATACTCACCAAGAAAAAAGCAATGAAAAAATGTTTTCTTTACACTTTTTATTTCCTTGAGGCACTAATAACAACAATAAAAAAATGTTTTAACAAAAATAGATGTGTTATAAACATTTATTCTAGATGTTCTAGACATATTTTCTAGAAATGTATTCATCTCTACCACTCTACTGAGTGATCTGAGAAGTAGAGATGGCTGAAACAGGTGGAAATAAATAAAATGTGTTTTTCTATAATATATAGTGAGTCAAAGTGTGTTCTACCATTTGGTTGAACGGGCAGTTAAAGGGTTAAAGCAGACCTCCAACCTCCTTATGTTAAATAAAGTCTTATAAATCTTTTCACTAATTGGTAAATATAGTCTTCACAGTGCTGAAAACATGCCAGCTTTATTGTTCCAATGAAAAGTTTTTTTTAATTGTATTTTTTTATTATTATTGACATCCTTTTTTTTTTTTTTTAATTCTGGTTAGCAAAAAAACATGGATGGGGACATTTCCATTTCCAATAATATTAAAACAAGACAAATATCTCATCTCTAAGAACACAGTAAAATCTCGAAAATAGTGAAATTTGTCAAGATGTACGTTTGTCTATAATATTTAAAAAAAAAAAAAAATCCATGGAATTTTTTTATTATTTTTATGTCAGAAAATGCAGGGAAATTGTCTTGAAATAAGGTTGAAACCAGCACAATTATGCCAAAAACATTTATTGTATATTTAGAAACCAAAAGGCTTTAAATAAGTGAAATCCTTTAGAATCAATAACAGTATCTTAACACTTCTTCCATCACTGATAATTAACTTTCCTGTTGTGTATTTGTCCCACACTCTGCAGCCTCTAGGGGGCAGAACTAAGAGGATCTGAAAAGGATTTCCAGTTTGATATATGGCTGCTCCAAACATCTTGAGTGCATCTCAAGGTTCATTTAAAGGGTGAATCAGATCTATAACTCATGTGTTTAAGGTGCTTTACCAGCCCGTCTGCCTTCAGGAGGAAAGTGTTTTTACTATAAGAAGTCTGAAAAAGAGGGATAAATATGCTTTTCTAATTAATCTGTGTTCATATCGTGATAGTATTATGGTAAAACAGTTTACTGGTTATACGTTTTTCAAAATAAAAGCAATTTTTAAAGAATTCCTTTGTACTAACTTGTGTAAAATTCAGATTCTTAAAATAAAAATTTGCTTCTCAAGTACATTTCAAGTGGCTGCTTATGAGTAAAACAAACTGAACTTCACATTATATTCATAGAATATGAAGACTACCGAAGTATTTTATATAATGAACCTCAACATCACTCTATTGTGCAAATCAATATTTGGCAACAGAAACTGAAGCATTATTATTATTATAATTATAATTATTATTATTATTATTACTTTGTACTCAATCCAGTCTGTTCCATCTTTATCATTGTATCATAATTGTCCATTTGTTACGTTGTTTGCGAATTTTCCATAATTTCATCTTTTTTCATTTTCCATCATTTTTCATCTTTAAATTATTTTCGTCCAGTCTCTTTCAGCTCAATTTATCACATCTTTTGCATCTGTGTAATTTTCATTTTATTGTATTTTTACATTTTATTCATTTTGTTGTTTCTCTCAATTTGCTTTCACCTTGTTTTCTCAGATAGTTTTGTTTTTTTAATACAATTTTTTTAGTTTTTTTTTTTTTTTTTTTTTTTTTTTTTACTAAATACAAAACAAGACCTTAATGTTTAGAATTGAAACAAGCTGAATTTTTTTTTTTTTTTTTTTTTTTTTTTTTTTTTTTTTTTTGCCATTTCTGCTTGATTTCAATCCAAAATCCTAAAACATGATCTGATCTGTTAATCTCATCACTTTGGTGCTAATACAAGTGAATATGTAAAACGGTTATGCTTTATATGAATCCATTTGACAATAACCAGTTTTTCATGAGGTCATCATGATTCATCATCAGTGATAAAGTGCAGATAATTCCACTGATTCAAAGTGTTTGATGCAAATGAAAACTATCAAATCAAATCAAAACTAACCTTGTTACATCTCACAGTGATTCTTACATCTGCTGTGTGTGACAGCAGGTATTGTTTATGTTATGGTGCCTCGAATCCTTTACTGAGACAAAATACATGCTAATATGATGTGGTTTTTGCAGGATTAATTCTCTAACGTAAAAGGACTTTGTGAGAGTATGTGTCTGTTTTATTATATGGATTAATTTGCATGCATTTTTATACTGTATATATATATTTTCTGGCAGTGTGTAGCCATTGTCACAGCTCTGAATTTGTGGTGTTCTTCTCACCATGGGAGACCAGCAGAGGGACTCACTACTCCCTCTAGTGGAAACTTACGTGTAAATATATTCAGTTCGTATCTGTACAGTCCAATAGATCTTTAGCATAACATCAGAGCTCTGGACCACAAAGATCCATTGAGGACAGAATAGAATAGAATAGAATAGAATAGAATAGAATAGAATAGAATAGAATAGAATAGAATAGAATAGAATAGAATAGCCTTTATTGTCATCATACAGTGAAATTAGGAGTGCTACTCTAGTCAATGCAACAATATAAATAAATAAAAACAATATATCAGAAAATAACAATAGAGCAAATATAGAATTAGAAAAAAACTAAGAGGTAAAATAAGAAAATAGAATATAAAATTTAACACATCAATAAAATAAGAACAGAAATAAAAGCAGAATAAAACAATTGCTGCCACAGACAACAAACCCCGCCCCTCACATATATTTCTACCCATTATTCCTCAATGGGAATATTTATTTTTTTTAATTATTAAAAAAAAAACCTTGAATTTTGATATACCTTTCAAAATGTAATGACATCTATTCTGGGTCAATTCCCCCTTCCTAACCATAACCCTGACCCAAACCAATGTAGTATGAATAGAATGGTATGAAAAACACAATAGTTTTGCAGCTAAAGTGTTAAATAAACAAACAGACTGAACCAAAAAAAAACCCCTCTTGCCTCCCCTTCAAGAGTGGGGTAATAAATGTAGACATAAAATATGAATAGAAACAATCTGTACAATATTAACAGTAATATATATGAATATTAGCAATATTAACAGTGTGTATATCTATGAAAGTCTATTAAAAATAGTGCATTTATGTTTGAATGAATATCATTGATGGAAGAACACTTCTTACTTGGTATTCTCACTATCTATTGACTTGGGTGTTATGGCTTCTGTGTACACTGCAAAGAAAAGTGTATCTTTTTCATTTCTAATCAAAATGTCTAATCACACTTAAAATAAAAGTTAATCACCTATAGAGTAACTTTTCAGTAAGATTTTAGAACTCATTTTTAGACAATTGATCTGGAAAATCTGAGTTCAAGAAATCTCAGCAAGATAATTTTCACTTGTTCCATTGGGTGAATTAAGCAAAAACAATCGTGAATTAAGCCAAAAAAAAAAAAAAAAAAATTGCCAATGGAACAAATGAAAATCATCTTGGTGAGATTTCTTGAAATAAGATTTTCCAGATCTATTGTCTAAAAATGAGTTCTTATATCTCACTGAAAAGTTACTCTTCAGGTGATTATGTCTTATTTTGTAAGTGTGGTGAGAAATTTTGACTAGAAATGACAAAAATACA
>JAQQZY010000007.1:36950977-36965597 GCA_030068375.1 Ostorhinchus rueppellii
GATTGGTTGGTGTTTTTCGTTGATTTTACACTGTAGAGTGAACCAAAATTTTTTGTTTTTTTCCCCCAAACCTTCTATTTTATTGCTCGAAACGTGACTGTGGGGAGATTTTTAAGCCAAATGGTAAAATATGTGCCAAAAAATGATCTCCCATCTTTAAATGTGCACATGTATCTGCTGAATGTTTGAGACCATAGGACATAGTTTCAGAATCATTCATTTTCTATACTCACTTCATCCTCAATAGGGACACAGAGATTGGTGGGATTGCCGTATATTACGGGCTCGTCCGGGATTTGAACCCGGGACCTCTCACACCCGAAGCGAGAATCATACGCCTAGACCAACGAGCCACATGTTTCAGTTTCATACTTCACACATATATTTTCTAAAACAGTGTGACATTTATATTTTTTGCATCCTCCTCAGCTTTGATATGATTATCAAAGATTTAATTTGGTATAACTTTGAGTGTTATTTCTCTGCTGGTTGCACACTTATGTCAACAGAGTCCTCCTTAAATTGTTTTTGTTGTATTTTCTGTGGTCTTTATATTTATTGTGACCTGTTAAATCACCACCAGCTCGTTTTTCTTTCGTTTTTTTTCCAAACCTTCTATTTTATTGCTCGCAATGCAACTGTGGGGAGATTTTTAAGCCAAATGGTAAAATATCTGTCAAAAAAGATCTCCCACCCCACCTTTAAGGACAGATTTCAATGAAATCTTCAGGATATGTCTGCTCTGGGTCAAGGAAGAAATGACATTTTGGAGGCGATCTGGATCACCGTCTGGATCCAGGAATTTTTTAAAGGATCCTTTATCATTGCGAGATGGGGCATGGCGGCACAGAGTCGCATATGAGGTCATTCAGCACCATCTAGTGGAGGAAAGTACAAACACTACCTTGGTGGACGTCTGTGCTCTCCAAGTGCTTTTCTAGTTATAATCTTTTTTATTCTTTATTTGGTCTATATTCTACTAAAAAACCTGGATTAGCATCTAGAGATACTTTATTAATCCCAAGGGAAATTCAAGTATTTAGCAGCTTTGCATACAACAGAAGAAGACAAAAAAACAAAAAACAGACAGACCAAAACAGGCAGGTTAGTAACCAGGTCGACATTAAGGTTAGTATATACACTCTAAAAAACTTGCTGAAGAACTAACTCTAAGAAAAACTTTCTGCACAATACTGTAAACAAAGCATTATGATGCCTTTACTGTCGGTTTCATAGATACACCAGGGTCTTTTGGAAAAATTAGGCTTAATTATGTGAAGATTCAAAATAAATATATGACCAATCACTCTCAAAGGCATAAAGTAACAAGCCTGCTCTGATGATTTATTTGCAGATATTTGTGTTAAAATAAGGACAGTGAAAATATTCATGTGAACCACAGATGCCTAAAATGTTCTTCTAATCTGTGCAGAATTTAGTGGGAGAAAAATAAACCATTAACATGTTTTTTGCGATTATTTTGTCATGTAGACCAAACGTCATGCCACCGAACTGTTAACTCTGTCTGTGTTGGAGGTAGAGGGGTTATGGGATGGGGTCACATATGGGGGAGGTGAGCCAGTGATAAGCCCTGATACCGACAATAACAACAGGCACCATGCAGCCACATCAAAGCCCCCCAATTAGATTTGGGGTTCAGGGTGGATCGGTGGGGGTCTGTGGGGGTTTAGTGCCGGGAGGTGTACAGATGGGGAGGGAGGGTGATCTAAAGTTATAGTCGCTCATCAAAGCCTCTGTTCTGACCCTGCACCAGGCCTGTGCAGGACATCTTTTACGATTAGCTTCAAATAAACAAAACACAGCGAAAACCACAAAGACTCAGAAGAGGAATGTCCAAACTTTGTCCTGATAAAGAATTTATGGCTGCAGCGAGCAGACAGCTACATTGTTAGCCAAATCTGTCAGAGCCAGTCGTCACAGCAAGATAGAGACAGGAAACACTTTCACTATCAGAGCACAGACTGGACATAATGAGTTGGGGTTTTTTTCCTTGGATTTAAGCTTTTCACTTTATTGTAGTCCATCAAGATCCACATCTACAACAAAAATATATTAAAAAAGTAAACAAAATGTGGTTCAACAGTGCATTTTTTCAAATTTGTTTGCAGTATTTTCAATTGTAAGAAAAATTACAAGATAATCAAATGTCACAAATGTTCTAAAGTCAAAATGTAACTGCTGTGAATGTACTTTTTTTCAACTTATTTTTTATTATATTTTTCTTGATTTATTACAGTGGAAACATGAAACACATACAGTATAGATTGCTGAGTATTCATCATCATGTCTTTAATGTCTAGTAGAAGAAATGGTGGTGGCGTCCTCTTCTTATTTTCTATAATTTGTCCATTTTTCCTAATTGTTATCAAATTGTGACTCTTACAGTCTCAGTTTGTGTGTCAGTCTCTCCATAATGCAGATCTCCTCCACAGTGCACGTCCACTGCTCCATGGTCAGGGATGTTAGTTTGTACCACAATCTTATGATGGATTTTTTACTTTCACATAAAAATAATTTAATTAGGTAATGATCCTTGTTTTGTACAACCTCACTGGTCAAAAGTTCCAACCTTACAAGATTTGGGTATTTCATATCTTTTTTTTTTTTTTTAAGGTCTGCCATATTTTTTCCTTTATGGTTTTATCTTTTGGCAAGTCCAAAATATACAGTATGGTGAATGTACTTATAACCAAAAAATAGACTAAATGGTGTAGATCTGCTCCCCATTCACAAATGTTATTATTATGTTATATAAAATAAGTAAAAAAAAAAAAAAAAGTGATTTTTAATGTTAATCATATTGGAAAAAACAGTTCAGTAGACTAATAACCAATCATCACTTAATTGTATCTGAAGACTACTATATGTTTCTATGCAGCTTCATCTTTGACATCCTTGACTAACTATTTATTCCTTCTGAGACATTTTACCATTTCATCGCACATTCAGCAGGAATTTCTCAGAAATGCATTTGAAGTTTGGAACAGCAGTAGTAAAATCTACAAAATGTAAAAAGTAAGTATCACGTAGCATGAAATTGAGTGCATTATCTTAAAACTTTCTAAATCTCTTTGATTATTTTTCAGAGTGCAGTCATAAAATAAAGGGATCAAGTAAAATAGTTGCTTTGTGCTGTTATATTACAAGTATATAAAGATTATTGTAATCATAAATGTTGCAGAGCTTTAAATATCTCCCTGGATAAGTGGATGTTATTGTACAACCAAAAGAGATTCAAAGTTTGTACTAACATGGACAAAAAATTAGGGGTTGAGTTTAACTGTTGTTTTACGTTCTGTCTTTATTTTTTCAATGACTGATGATAAATGAAAGCTCAAACAGAATCTTTTTAATCAACATCTGAAACTCCTCAGACACACAAAAACAACCTTTAGCCTCCAACATAATTGAACAAAAACAGAATAGAATGGAGCTCCCTGTAGTAAGTGCATTTTAGCTCTATTTTTAACAAATAAGAAAAAGACAAATCATGTTTTGTGCCTCTGTAAGACACTCAGTGAGACACTCAGCATCATCCCAGCACAACGCCAGAGGGAAACATAAACTCGTTCATCTTGATGATCACAAAAAACAAAAGTGATCCATCTCTTTGCAGATGAATGACCTGGAAACGTAATAAAAGCAGCTCACTAATGGTGTAGAGCTGTATTAGTGGCCGTTTATAAAAGCCATAAGGTCATTGTCAAGCAGGCAGGGAGATACAGCATCATTACAGCGCAGGATCAGACTCTGATAACATTAAAGCTAAGCTTCCTTTGTGTGGTGGCGGTCTGCTCTGCACCACTGTAACTGGTTTTGGCATGAGCCAGACGAGCAGCAGCTTTGAAGCAGCAATGTTTGAGGCTCAGCTGATGTTGCAGAGCTACAGCTGACAGGACGAGTGTGGACTGTTTTAACTGAAGCTGCTGCTGCTTCATGATGCAATACAAGGGATATGTCCTGAGAGCTGATTCATAATAAAGTTAGAAGGTGGACACAGTGGACAAATCTGTTGTCTGTGAAAGTTTTAATGTTTTTACCAAGATGTGGAAAGCCTGTAATTGTATTGAAGACTGTCAGACTAATGACAATATTTTTAAAAATTGAGGAAAATATGTTATTGTATGAAGTTTATACATTGGGGACATCTGAAACACTGGAGTCCAAGATTAGATGTGGCCATAACATGTAGCTAATTACATGGAAATATATTACACAAAAATACATACATTTTATGTACCAGACTGATTCACAGGGGAGAATTGATTAATGTGTGGATACAAAAAAATATGGTGAATAAGGAAAGAAGTCAACTGCAACTTCAAAAATGCATTATAGTCAGAATTGTCTAAGTAAATGTATTATGTTCACTTCTAATGCGTGGTGGAGGAAAATATCATTTTTTTTATTAAAACAAATTAATTGTACTTTAGTTATTTGATAGTATATTCATAGTTTTGATTTGTTTGATTTTGAAGCAATCATAGACTATCCTCATGGATCTTGGGAATTGAAGTATTTTGGATGATTCACCTAGCAAACTACTACAACTTGAAAATTAAATTGATGAACTTTATATGAAAGTGGGTTGATAAATTATAAAAGTTAGTCAGTGACATCCTGTAATAATAGAGAAGACGGACATAAACTACAGTAAATATTTAGCATAATTATTCTTACCTTGGTAGAGGTGAATGTGCGCAGCGTTAACCAGAACTTCCGGTGGATTATGTTTCTTCTTCCTGTTTATCACTAAAATCCCTGCTAAAGTGTCATAAAAGCGATTTGTTAAGTGATAATTCATGATTTTTAAACTAATACTCTCACAGTAATAATTTCAAGAGGAGAGGAAAAGGAGGTCGTTAGTTAAACGGTAAGATAACGCTGTTAGCTTTGTGTTCTTTTATGCTAATGTTACCCGAAGTGCTAATTAGCTCCATCTGAAAACCCATTACTTGTTCGAAATATTTGCTACTTTGCTACCTGTGCTAAAATGTATTAGCTGTTTTGCTACTGGTCTTTTCCCCCGTATTTATTCATGCTAAAAGTGTTAGCTTCTAAAGCGCTAGCCACAATAAGTTTGTTTTTCGACGATAAATCATATTATGTAATTGCTAAAAGAGTTAGCATTGTGTTAATTAATATAAGAAATGTTTTTACGTGACTATATTCTTGCGCCAACATTTTAAGTATGTTAGCAAGACAGAGGAATAGAGAGTTATTAGTTTTAATTTTTCTTATTAATGAATTGTCTTTTTTTTTTTTTTTTTTAAGTAGTTGTAATGAATTGCTGATTACATACCCATTTCAGAAATTTGACTTTAGGAGCAAACATGCAAATCATATCCTGTAGATGTATTTTTAAAAAATGACAAAAAAAACTAAATGTTTTTAGCTGTGAGAGTGACAAACTGTGCAGGTCATAATTGTAATGTTTTTGGTCAATTGACCCGTTATTTGTTGTATCGTAATATGCTATATCTTTATGTTGGGCTCAATAACTCAAAGATGTTAACACTTCAATGATGGCAGTTGCAGCACATTTTTAGTTTATTTTTTATTTATTAATTGTTCTTGATTAATTGAATGCATAATCTGCTGATCAGTTCATGGATAAGTGTGAGAAGTTCCTTGGAGCTGTAAACATCTGAGAAGATCTCTGCCATCCAGACCACTGCGGCCTCGCATGCTCTCATCGCCGCTCATTGTTTTCATAAAGGGCAAAGCTCGGAGGCCCCTGACAGATACACACATGTAATTGGAAGCGTCTGGCATTGCGTGTTAGCCTGCAGCCTCAGTGCTTCTGTCTACACGTACAGAGAGATTCCGACCTGTACACACACTTAAAGTCGAGTCACAGTATATCATGACCCGACGTCACAGCTTTGCTTTTACACTGATGTATTGGCTGTGAGAGACCGTGGGAGAAGGGAGTGGATGCTCGTCTGCTCAAAAGACCCGTCCACATTTGGTTATGAAGTAGTGAAAGAGAAGAGGAAAAAAGGCACACAAAAAAGCCCAGGAGGAGTACAAACATTTTGGTTTGTGTCATTTAAATTAGAAGAACCCTTATCTTGTTTGTACATATACATATGACAAAACAATCTGTAGAATAAAATAGGAGTAAATCAAGTTTTGCTCAGATAGAAAAATGTGCAATTATTTTTCATTTATTTATTTTTAACCCAATATTCAACAAGTGAGTTAGAAAAACACTTGTCCAAAGTTCATTTTTGCTTGCCCTCACAGTAATTGTTTCATTTTTTTCTATGTGTAAATACAACAAACAGTAGCTGTGAATAACTGTCATGTTTAACCCAGTCCATGCAGGTCTCAACAAAGATCAGTAAAATTTTGTTGTTTTTTTTTGTTTTTTTTATGATCCCTGGTTTTGTCACTCATTCTCTAGATTACCTACAGTAATTGGCTGATTATCAGTTTGACAGATTTTTAAGTACGAACACAAAATTTTTATGGTTTTCTTCCCTTCTTAATCAGTGACTTAATACTTTTATTTATCATATCTGATAGTAACCTCACTATTTTGGGGGTTAGGGTTGATTTTTGGGTTGAATTATGCAGTGTAATTGAATAAATATGTGTAGTAAAAAGAAGAATTTTAAGAAACTGAATGTAAGAAATTAGATGTTAAATATTTAGGGTAAAATGAAACCATGCTTTAGTTTAAGGCTGCAACTATTTAAATTTTTGAGTTAATTTGTCCATATTTAGTCAGTAACTCGTGTGGTTTTTTACTTCTTGAAATGCAAAAAAGGTAAAAAAAAAAAAAAAAAATAGTTACCAAAGTCCAAGAGATATTTACTTTACTGCCACAGAGAAAGAAAGAAACCAGAAATTATTCACATTTAAGAAGCTTGGATGGCAGGATTATCCTTTTTTTTACCCTCCAGAAATAATTCAAACCACTAAAACATCAGTTACCATAATCGTAGATGAATAATTTAACAGTTGTCAATTCAACATTCAATCACTCACTTGTTTGTGGCCTTATTTAATTAAAGAAAATGAACGAATTTTCAATCAGAACTGCCAACATTTTAAGGCAACTACTCTGACTGGCTACTTTCTATGTATTGTGAGTTAAATTTATATTGTCTGTCATTGATAGATCAATTAAAAACCATCAGGAGAGAATATAAGATTCAAAAGGCACCATTAGCCATTAACACTAAAAAGGGCCTCAAATGTTCTGCAGAACTGCTGTTTTACACCTTTTGAAAATGATCAATGAGTTCTCAATATAAATAATAATACTCATAACAGTTGCAGCTCTACTAAATCAATGTGTTGAGTGGATTAAGTTAACTCTTCTCTCAGATTAAGTGTTCTCCTTAAACCAGACATTTCCGCCAATAAAGAAAATCTTCTAACAATAAAAAATATTATGTGATCTGAGTGTTGTACTGCTTGAATCCCATTTACTATGTGCTTTAATATTTACTCCTGCAGCTGTTCACACCTCCAGCTACAGACCCACTGAAGATGTGTTTTAGAAGACACAAGGAGCGTGATGCATTGGCAGAAATCGCAAACATGAGATGGGATGGTACCAGCATGAGAGGGAAACTGGACTAAACAACATGTGACACAAGCAGAATGGAGCATAAATCCCATCCGGGGCTCAGTGAGAATGAGCAACAATGAGTGGCTGCAGCGAACGGCCAGATGTGGAGTGGTGCTGCTGAGGAGGGAGACAGATTTATGGCCCCTGCTTTAATGAGGTAACATCCTTTTCACTCATAAGACTTTTAAAAACTCTTTTTTTTTTTCTTCCCACATGCAAGAAAAAGCAGTTCCTCTGCAAGTGAGGTGAGGATGTAGAGAGGAAACAGCAGACGGGAAAAAAAATGCTTACAAAAATTCAACTTTTTTTTTCTTCTTACGTCAGGGGTACAGAAGGGAGTTTCTGGGCTGAGAGGGAGGATTTGCAAACACTTTAACAGCAACATAAATACCACAATATGATATATAATACCTAATATATGTGGATTGCAAGATATGCACATTTTTAACAATCTGTTTACAGTTGAAATGTGTTTTCATGATCTGAACACAAGTGGACAACAGAGACACTTGCTTGGACATACCTGTGACTGTTGTGACTCTGATGTGCCCATCTGCTCACTCATGTGTTATTACTACTTACGTCACTTCCGCGAGAAGGTCAAAGAGCACCAGGCATAGTTATTACATCAGTTAGATGGACTGTGGAGTTTGTGCACTAATGTTACTCTTCATTTTTTCACCAAAACAAAAATTATGTCTGAACTGATAATGCATTTTCTCCATTGGAATTTCCTATAAACTGAAATGGAAAAAAAGATTAAACTACCCCTTGTTTTCTTCAATTTCTTGTTCATTTTAATGCCTGGTACAACTAAAGGTACATTTGTTTGGACAAATATAATGACAACAACAAAAATAGCTCATAGTAGTTTAATTTCAGAGCTGATGTCTATCCATTTTACATGGTTTTCTTGATTAAAAACCAAAATCACTTCAGTTCTTTCATCAATATCTATGGCATTGTACTGACAAAAACAGTGCTTTTAGGCATTCCATGTTTTTCTTTTTTGTCTGTTTTAGTCACGTGATACACACAGGAGTTAGTACTTGATTGTTTTTGATGGTCTAATAATTTTTTCCGCAACTGTAAACCCTATTGTTTTTATATATTCAACATTATTTTACTCATTATTGATGCTTTTACTGTAACAAAGTATTCATTGACAGGAATAATTCTGTTAATGCATGACTATTTCAGTGTTCAGTCTCCTCCCTTTAATAATCTGTGCTACTGTCTCCCAACTCCTCCTTGCTACGTGAAAGAACAACCTCTGAGCTGCTGCTACATGCTGCAAATAGGAGGTGTTGCCAAAATATATGTGTGTTTAGTTAATGTTTTAATACCACAGCCAACTTCCTCATGTTCATATCCTCTACTAAAATATCTTCTCCTTGGAAAACTAGCCAAACAAGCTTAAAGGAGTTTAGCCACTTTTCAAGAATGATAGTGGTTTGTACTAGACCTGTGTTTAAGGCTGTACTTATGTAGGTAGGGTATAGTACAGTATACTTAGCTTTACTGTAGCAGAGTATTTATACTTTATTACTCTTGCCCCATTGAGGACATCACAGTCACTTCCATCCCTCTGTGTGTCTGTCTGTGTTCATAACTCAAAGTCTGCAGAACATTTCAACATGAAAATTTTTCACATGGTGGGTCTGATCTATATTTTGATCCTCCTGTCACATGATCTAGATCGGGATCAGGATCAAACTTCTTGTATTAAAGTTGAGGTTTCTTCACCAGTGGAATGTTAAGTGCTGTTTGACATGGAATTTTCTTTCACATGTTGCATGACAATATTTGTCAACACGATCCATCTGAACTCTAGTTCATCATTTAATTTCTGAGTCTGCCATATATTACAGCTGTTCTTGACATGCATTTTTATCATATTAGCTTTATATATTTAGATTTTTATTATTTTTTTAATATTTGGATTTTAGACTCATTCGTTTTTCACGTAAGTCTCTTGTGAAATCACATCCACTCCATCACAGCTAATTTAAAAACAACTGATGATAGAAGCATGAATCTACATCCTGGGAGGATGTTTTTAGGGTCAAGGAATTGATTTATAACCTTTTTTTTAAATCTGAGTACATTCACAACATAGTGAAATTATTCATCATGGTGTATATGATCAAAGGTGATGATATCTGCAGCCTTTCATCATCTAGTTCTATTTTACCTGATCCTGTGTTAGAAGTCCAGGCCAGAGACTGCTTCCCAGTATCACAAAGGAAAATTGAAGTTTTACCTTAATTTATAATTTTCCATGCCCTCACTGTCACCTCTTATCAAACCAAAGGCTTCACTCTTAAATAATCCAGAGGAGTAAATTAGGGTTCTGCAGCAGAAAGGCCTCCGCTTGTTTTTGCCGAGGCGGTGGGCGGCCATTTATGAGCTGCTAACATGAATGAAACAAGGTTTTAAAACAGAGTGGGTAACAGAGGATTTGTGTGGCTGCACTCGAGGGCCTCGGCCTCAAACACAAGCGCAGATTGTGCTCGGGCCCTGAATGGCAGAGTCATCACCCTCTAACTCCTCTGCTCATTATACAGCCTCTTATACAGTGTTTGAACAGCACTGAAGGACCCTACGAGAATGAGAAAACACGCCACCGACTTCATGAATGGGCATGAACAGCCCCCTCTCAAAATATACCTGAGAGAAAAAACATGGCGGGTAAATACTCCAGGGCCCGGCGCTGACCGACAGCGACAAGGGGCCAAATTGAATTTCCGTGGAAGTGATGTAATCCGCCGGCCCGGGTCAGACCGAGATGTTATTATCTTAATTTGGGGTTCATTAATCGCCGTCGAGGCCAGCTGATGACAAGGTTTCCACCTTGTCCCAGCTGCATGGAGCTGCCAGCTGATTTAGGACGGCTCCCTGCCTCGGTATGTAAACCATTTGCAGCAGGAATGTATAAGCAAGCCGTAAAAATAGGATTTGGACTGAGACGTACAAGACAGATCGCGCTGTAAAACAACGCACCCCATCTCCACCACACGGTGAGGAGGGAGGAGGGTCAGGATTTTTCTATTGTAAAGGGGGGTCTGCAACAGTGGAATGTAACTGTGCATTTACTGTGCAGCTCTGAGGCAAAAATCCTCACATTCATTATTAACGTAGAAATACAAATACTAGTGTAAAACAAAGGTACAATTAGAAGTACTGATTTAACAGTGAGAGTACAGATGAGCAAAATAAAAGCCACAATATCAGTTTTTTTGTTGCTTATAAGTTGTATTTTTCACTAATTCAGGTTTATATTGTATTTGATCTGTGCATTTTCCTTTCTAATCCAGCCCACGAAGGTAATAATAATGTCAATATGAGTTTTACACCAAATCACGCAGCCTAAACAATTGAAGTATTAAAAGGAAATGTAGGGCTCAGAAAAACTCGGGCACAATAACATAAGGAAAAAGTCAGTGGGGCATGGCTTTGATGTGTAAATGATATGAACATTTATTGACAAAAGAGTTAGACTGACCAGTAATACATATCAAGATTTTCCTAAAATAACAGAAAACAACTAAAGAGGAAAAGTGATGGACCTGTTGTTTGGCTGTTTTCATCTCAGGTCATGGTATCTTTACATTGTTTTTGTCTTTTTTTTATGTTTTACTCTTGTTGTGTGATCTTAGTAAGTTTCTTTTATGTAGTTTTTGTGGCATTTGTGTGTGTCACTACATATTGTTGTTCAACAAAGATGTGCCACAGTTAGTCTGATCACTTAAAGATAAATGATGGTTCTTATAATGAACATGGCAGCATAGATGTGAGTAGATTATTAAATTGGGTTTGTGAGTGGATGAATATGGATTGCAGGTGGATCTTCAGCTGATGGTTACATGCACTGAGGACTTTCAATTCATTGTCATTATCTGCAACAATAATGTTCAGACTACAGGCAAATGTGGCCCATATCTGATTTTTTTGGCCCATATGTGACCTGTATCTGATCTGTTAAAGACAGTTTGAACAGCACTAATCTGATTTTTCTCAAATCTGACCCAGGCCACTTTTGTATGTGGTCCTAAATCTGATGCGTATCTGATATTTTGCAATGTGACTTAAGTCTGAACGGCCAGGTCACATTTATACGACCTTTACACCATTGAAATGCAACAAATGTCCCAATTCTGTGTCCCAGGAGGAGAAGGAGTGGGGAAAACGTGTTTATTTCCATAAACACAGTGTGTGCCTGTGTGGTCAGGTATTACATCAGGACCTCTTTTACACATGTGGGTCACTTCAGGGTCGCATTGAGTTCATAACCAAAACTGATAGAAGTCACATTTAATGTGTAATATGAATGAGCCCACAAAAAAATAGGATTTCACCCAAAAAATCCGTATTGTGCATTAAGACCTGCTGTCTGAACATAGTCTTAGTCAAAGTCTAAAAGTGGTTTATTTTATATTTTTCCAGTTATCTTACAAATTACAGGATCGGAACCAATCTCCTCATATTACCTGTGTAACTGAAAATCACCTTGTCTTATTTTTTTCTACAGTAAAATCAAAGGAATCTTACACCACCTCTGAAATAAACCACATCTTTCACATAGACGTATAACGAAACTTAAAACACCACCTCTACCTTTTACAAATGATAATGATAATTGTATCATTATATCATATATCATTATATCAAGACTTTGATGCCTCTGGATCCTGAATTCTGTCTGATTGGAAATTTTAGGAAAATTGAGAAACAATTAAACAAATACCAAACAAAATTTCTTGAAATAGCTCTGGCATTGGCTAGAAAACGTATTGCTATTACATGGAAGTCTGATTCCCCCCTCCCTCCCTGCCTCTAACGAAATGGTATTCAGAAAGGAAAAAAATAACATACAATCTAAGAAAGTCATACAAATTTTTTGTTAAAATTTGGTAGCCTTACTTAAACTGTGTGGGTATAAACCTTGTAAAGTAACTGGTACTATATGTTATGTACTTATCTGTACAAAATAAAGTAAATGGAGGTCTTTAAACACAGGATAACACAGGATGTACTAGCAACATAAAAAAAATTGTTAAACTTGAAAAACACTAATGTTTACATTATTTCACAGTTTGGCATGTTTTATTTTCTCAGTACTGCCAGTTCAAGAAACGCAGGTTGTCCGTTTCAACAATATAAAACTCCGTCTCCCAGCATGCTGTGCAGGAAACTGGAAATAGGAACAATAGAGCATCAGTGTGATCTGTCTCTGGTTCACAATCAAATCAAACATATATGCATTGCAAAAACGAATGGACATGGGATGGCAGTGTTAAAAATGTTCACAGGTTTGTTTTGTGTCCTCTTTTCATTCACTTTTCACTTAGATTGTCCGTTACTAGTTTAGATCGGAACATAGCGGTCACCAGCGTGGAGGGGCCTTTCATAGTCAACGCATTCACGACGCATTCGTGGCCACAAGGCTACGCATAGCAACGTTTCATTTCAAGAAGAATTCTACATCTCCAATGCAGTTGAAATGCTTTTTGTTTTTCCTTTCGCTAAATGAAACAACACATCACCGATTACAATTTATCATGAGAGCAAATATACAACTTTAGGACATTGAAATGTAAGAATTGAAACCTTACCTGTAGGCTATCTCTGCTGACTCCTGAAATGTCGCGCCGCGTTCTAAGTAGCTGTCCGGAAATGTGCCTGACTTTAAATCGGTGCGACCAAATAAAAAAATCGGCCGATTAAATCGGCCGGCCGATCAATCGGACGACCTCTAGTAAGTAGGAATGAAATATAAAAGTATAAAGGCAAAGAGAAGTGACAACTTTAACAGAACACTCTAGAATATAGAAGGCAATAATTTAACATAAAAAAAAAGTCACACAGTGTACAATTATTTCATTGTGGCTCTTTAACAACATTTTTGTCCAAAATGGCGTTGGAAGAAGCAGTGCTAGTTTTGACTACTCCAAATTTATTTGACTTATATGCTGATCAGATTAAGTATATAGTCCATAAGACAGAAGAGGTCAGTTATTAAATTACTGAAAAAGAGAACAAATTATCACATACTATCAATAACTACAACTGTTGTCTCTTTTACCCTTGCAAAAGGGATTCCTAATCTCAATGGGGCTTCCTGGTTATATAAAGGTAAATAGATAAATATTGTTGTACTCCCATCCATTGTTACTATATCTGTGGGAAATAGGTTTTTTTTATACATCATCTTAAATTTTGTGATGTTTTCACACCGTTTGATATTTTGTTCCATTCTGTTTTATTCCACAAAATGAAAATAAGATTAAGATTATAGGTATTTCACATGATATTATGCCAGTCATGAGTGTAAAGGTTCAAAGGGAGTAATCAGCGGGTGTTTTTACAGGTCATAGCTGCAGCCCATCTGAGTCTGTGGTTCCTCACTGTGTTTACACCTGAAGTGACTCGGGTAAAACAGTCCTAAAAACAGTGAGACTGACACTTACACTCAAAGACCATTATCCAGTGAAAGTGACAGTAACAGTACAAGACAACTGAAACTGGCACTGACTTATAGAGCCTCCATATACACATAAGTCACTAGATGTAACCCCAGGTCTATGAGTATGAGTGTAGCCTTCTAACAGACTTCATTCATCTCCCATGTGACTAGTGGAGGCTTCACAGCCACTCAACACTGCTACAGGCTAGTTCAGCTGTTAGCACTATGAGTAACATTTGTAAAACACTGATTAATATGTTGACTTCTAGTTTGGTGTTTGGCTTAGACTCGTGTTCATAGAAGTTTCTGTAAATTCCACTGGTTTGATTCTGTTCAGGTTGAGACATGTTTTTCCACAAATTATTAATCAACTCTTTATCTTTGATTCAGGTACTGTTATTCCAATCGTCTGTCTCCAATCAAATCAGCCCCCCCCCATTTTTGGGGGGTTTTCTGTGGGTCAGGGGGCTCTCTGTGCTTCTAACTCAGTTAAACAAATATTCTGAATTCCCCAGAAAAGAACACTTTACCTGGATATACTGAAATAT
>JAQQZY010000007.1:36987780-36999124 GCA_030068375.1 Ostorhinchus rueppellii
TCGCCCGGGAATCGAACCCGGGTCCTTCTTGCTGTGAGGCACGTGTGCTAACCACTGCACCACCGTGTCGCCCCCAATCCAATCCAATCCAACTTTATTTATAAAGCACTTTAAAACAACCACAGTGGACCAAAGTGCTGTACGGAACACTGGAAAGACAATACAATTTAATAAAAGCATAAAAAAATTAAAATCAAATGAATAAGACAAGTCAAACTATAAAACAGAACAAAATATCAACATTGTACGGGTTAAAAGGCCAAGGAGAACAGGTGGGTTTTAAGAAGAGATTTAAAAACAGAGGAGGCCTGTCTGATCTGCAGAGGCAGGTTGTTCCACAGTCTGGGACCAGCAGCAGCAAAAGCCCCATCTCCTCGGAGCGTGTACCTTGTTCTGGGTACCTTCAAAAGTAGCTGATCAACTGATCTTGTTGTATTGGGTGTAACGAGCTGTTTATCACAAAGCTAGATGTTCCTTTACCAACTTTGCCACAAACCATCCCTTTCTTGGCTCATAAAATTATCTTCTCAATTGACAAACATCAAATGTGACAATGGCAGCACAAAAGTAATAATCTCACCATTGACTACTGTTTTAGATCCCATGGGACATATGAGAAGAAGCAGGACTATAGTGGAACGTGTCTATCTACTTCAGCCATTGAGGCCTCCATTTAAACGTTTGAAATTCTTTATTTGTCAGTATGTAGATATGCCCCACACACATACTTTAACCTTCTGATTTTAACCCATCACTAGAACATGTAGACTAGGAGCAGTGGGCTTACCATATCAAGTGCCCAGGGAGCAAATGGGGGTTAAGTGCCTTGCTCAAGGTCACAGTAACCAACAACTTTTTTTTTTCTGCTAGTCTGAAGAATTGAACCAGCGACCCTTTGGTCACAAGCCAACTCTTAAGCTTTCTAGGCCACGGCCTCCTCAGAGCTGTTTCTTAAAGATGCTGATAAGTCCCAGATCAGGTGATGTCAAATGACAGACCTTGTCTTCATATCATATAAGATGAAAGAAACAAGGCAACTGGAAGAAAATAATCTATTTTCAGTGTAAAAATAAGAGCCAACAAATGTTTGGACATCTTATTTGAGTTCAATTTTACTTTAATACTGACCTTAAAGATATGAACCCAAAACCAAAGAGCACCACAAGAATGCTTTTTTTTTATACTTCTTTTATACTCAACCACCACTCCATTCATACACATTTGTTTTTTTTACACCATTACATGGTTTATTTTGTGTTTTTGAAGAACACAAATCTTTCACATAATATACGTGATATTTCAGTCTATACCATTCGATTTCAAAAAAACAAGGCGCCCATCCTCTGACTGTACTTTATCTCTGTTAAGTTAAATTTTTTTCTCATTTTTTTACTTCTTTTAGTTTAAAATAAAACCCTGACATCAGTCACCTGTGAGTCATTGAGGGAGAGACGGCGGACGCCACATTTTAACAAAAAACTGCACCGTCGTAATGAGGAACTCCCTCACTTCCCAGCATCGTTCTTAATTCAGTCTCCGTTATTTAGATTGAGAATAAGGTAATGCGTTCGGCTTGGTGGCAGGCAGCACAAATGCTTCTCATGCAAATGAGGTAAATGTGTACTCCAAATTACAGCTTGTCATGTCGTATAACCCAGTGGCAGGCCCGACGATCCACAGCAGCCATCGGTCAGACGAGGAAGCACGAGTGAAATAAGCAACAAGCTGAGGGAAACTGCACAAAAAGCAAAGATGATTTCTTACTCTCTGAGGCTGATGTTTGATTGGATTACAGTACAAATGTGTTTTGCAGAGGATAAATCAAAATGTTGTTATCGCTGCTGGAAACCTGGGGAGCTGGGCTCACCTCACAGAACGATTTCATTAACATGTGCATTCAGAGAGGCGATCTCATACCTATCACATGCTGTTCTTGTTTTATTTTGCTGTGTATGGATGTGTACATGCAGCCTAATGCATGGCAGAGGTCATGCGTTAGAAGCCCTGCCATAAAAAAAGCCCAAGGGGCAAAAGAGGGGGAGAGAAGAAAGCCGTCCGAGGAGGAGGCGAGGGGGAGGAGGGGGAGGGAGGCGGCAGAGGAGGCGTCTGTTTTTTCTCAGGAGCGAAGCTGCAGAGCGAAGACGACATGGAAAAGCCAGGGAATGGGAAAATGGTGCAGAGAGCGGCGGGATCGCGCCTACACTCAGCTCTGTTTGGTTCTGTCGACTTCGACTTAATTACACTTGGGGTCCTGTTCTTCAAATGGGACCGAAATGTTGTTATCAGGCTAAAATGACTCTGTTAACCTGGTTAAGACTTTGATATGTGTTAATCTTAGATGGAGTCTTGAACAACAGCACGGCCTTACTTTATTGTAAAGCCCATAATCAGAACTCATGTTTGGCCCCATATTGGGTTTTATTACAAGGCAGAGCCACTATAGTCATTAATTTTAGTTTAATCTATCAGATGACAATGTGAAAACAAATGTGTATGTTGTCTGTGGTTGACTGTTGGTTCATTTCGGGGCCACAGTAAATGGCTGGTGTGAAAGTAAGGACTGTAAAAAAACCTCAACTTTACTAATTGTGCAGATCAAACTATTAGTGGCATACAGAGACATGCAGCTGCTGCAGAGGCTGATATTTAGTGGAGATTAGATTCAGAATTGATAAGATTTTAGTGGTACCAATGTCAATTGTATTATTGGGTAGATTCTTTATAATGTCCTTCATGTTATCCATCCTGTTATTTGTGTGGAATATGTAGTTTTGCACTAATTTTAACTGTCAAGAAAACAATTTTCTCTGAGCACACTAACTACTGCTGCAAACACTGAGCGAAGACTGAGTTTTTCTTTATAATTACAGCATAATACCATCTGAACTAATTAGACCACGTTAAGAAAAAGTAGTAACCAATAACCTTTACACTTGGGTGATTAGCTATGTGAAGGTTTGGGCGTGGTGGCATGTTTTGTACATGCATCTGAGCTGCAGTTTAAATGCTGTGCTGTTTAATAAATACAGATGCACATTTGCTTTTCCTTCACTATAGATCAGTAGCGTATGATAGGACATAGTCTGACAAATGCAAGAGTTGGAGGGAAGATTATCCCGTTAGTGGCTGGAAATATGCACAGTGAACCAACCAGGTCATCAGGCTCTGGTCAGAAAAACACACTGGCATCAGTTTAAGGAATGTGAAGCATAGGAACAATGTCGTTAACAGCGTTCAAGGCAGACATGAATGTGATTCACTGCACAAAGAGTCTGTATTCATCACTGATCTGCAACTGTTCTATGGAAATGTCCTTTTATAGACATGATCAACTATTAATACAGTTTTCACTTATAAAAAAATTACATATAGACATAAAAGTACAATAATAACTGCTAAAATGGCTACGGCTCTTGTTGTGAAGTGAGGTGCAATGCTGACAGTGTGCTCCTTTTGATTTTCCAGATTTAGATAACATTTACAGTATCCATGAATATATGAATTTAAGTGGTTGATAATTGACCAACACAGACCAGAAACCAAGAGATTCAGTTTATTATGAAATTTGACAAAGAAAAATATGAAATTTTCATATTCAAGAAGCTGCTACAGAAAAAAAAGTCTTTCCCCTACTTGAAAATGATCTTAACTGCCTGGTAGAGTTGTTGATTTATTTCCATTTTATTTTTTATTTGTGTATATTGCTTGTTTTCTCTGGCCTGATTAGGTTCTCCAGATGAAAACACCTCCCATAAGATTCAGCTGTTTGGTTCTCTGACGTGCATTTGTGTCATTCTTCTCCTGAAGGACTTTTTCAGACAGTGTTTGACCTGATGTCAGTGGTCTGTCGGGGGAACCAGGGGGTCCGCTGGCACCAGCAGGGCTTAGCTCAGATTGACCCCAGACTCTCATCTGCCTTTTCCCACAGGAGGACTGACCTGGGCAGCCACAAAGCACTCACAGCCAGATTTATGTCCCAGCCGCACAATTAGAGCACGCATTTCTACTTTTAGCTGCATCTTAGGTGTAGAGAATCAAAGATAAAGCTTCTCTTCAGTATCAAACCTATGTGGACCATAATTTTCCAGAATAGACAGAGTAAAAGCCCAATCTGAAATGTGTTGCATAAAAATTACGAGGGAAGCTTCAAACCCTTTATATTCTAGTCAGGGAAAAGGCCTAAATTCCGTGCAGCTTGGAGTCTGTTTTTTCTGCACGTTTGGCCCATATGGTGATGAGTTTCCAGGAGGAACACAACATATGGAGGTAGAAAATCTAAATAGTCCAGAGAATATTAGTTAACTCTTGGAGGCTTGAAGAGTTGTATGGATTGTTGAGCACCTTGATGTTCAGAAGGTGAAAAATGAGTTCAAAGCAGCAGAAAAAACAATGTACTGGTGAGTTTTGGAAGGTTTAAAGGAGTAATATTATGCTTTTTTAACTAGAAGTATGCATTTAAAATATTTCCCTGTGGTCTACATCACAGGTGTCAAACATGTGGCCTGCCGAATGGTCCAGTCCGGACTGTGGGATGAATTTGTGAAATGCAAAAAAAGGTACACTGAAGATATTAACAATCAAGGATGTTAAAATATTTTAGGTCAATTCAATCTAAAATGGGCCAGACCAGTAAATTACGATCATAATAACCTGTAAATAATGAAAACTGCAAATTGTTCTCTTTGTTTTAGTTTTGGAAAAAGGAAAATTACACAAAAATGTTTACATTTGCAGACGAGCCTTTTATAAAAAATGTGAATAACCTGAACAAATATGAACCTGAAATGTCTTAATAGAAGTCTGTGTGATTTTAACCATATTCTGCCTGTTACTGAATGTTTTGTGTATTTGTAGATCCACTGTAAATGAACCGTAAGATGTAATGCACATGTATAAATAATAAACTAATACTGTTAAAAGTGCACTTACTTTTTAAATTGACTTTCAGGTTCATATTTGTTCATGTTGTGTTTAAGTACAGTTCATATATGTAATTATTTTCGTTACAGAATTTGACTTTTTTCACTCAAAAACATAGAGAAAACTTTGGAGATGACAGTATTTATAAGTTCGTTTTCTATTATTTCTATTATTTTTCTGGTCCGGCCCACTGTATATCATATTAGGCTGTATGTGGCCCCTGAACTAAAATGATTTTGACCTCCCTGCTCTACATAAACTGTAAATGCTCTGTTTGGGTCTGAATTCGTCATTAATTCAACTCCACAGGTCCATCTTCAGCCCTATTTCTGAGTAATGACACCAGAAAGGGTGGTTTGGAGCGCTGGCCCTTTAAATCCAAATGAACCATTTCACACTCCACCTCCTCCAAGTTGTTGACCGTGCTTTCTTACCTGTTTAGTCACTGTGTTCATTCATAAAACCAACAACTGAACATTTTAGTTAATCGGCTTAAGTTTAGACATATTTTCAGTTTTTACTACAACCACTGCTGCTGATAAACAATTATGTCGTACTCGGAGGAATGTTCATCAGAAGTCTTGACCTTATATGTGCAAATGTTGTGACGCAACTAGCATGAAATGGAACAAATTAAGCAGGAATTAAAACATGCTGTAGAAATCCACTTGATTTTTGCCAGAATGAATATAAAGATAGCTATGCAGCACCTGGAGGGTTCAAATTCAAACTTTATGAACTATTAGGGTCCAAATAAACAAATAAATGAACCACAGACTAATAAAAGTAAGTTTAGATAAATATAACACCCTTTAAAGGACCAGTTTTTACCACCTTTTGTGGGTTTTTTCCTTGAAATATGGTTGTTTTGCATTTTCAGCGGCTGATTTTCCAATTCTTAAGCATTGTTTTGATGAGAAAATGTCAAATTCCTTGTGTTTATATAACATGAACACAGTGACGTGAAATTATCCTGACAGTAACAGCATTTAAGAATCACACCCTGAGTGTGATGTCAGGGGAAAATGGCCACCATCTAACTGTAGCTCCAGAGCGGAAGCGTTGGACTCCCACGTCCTGTCCTATCCACTACATGGGGTGTACTCTACCTTTAAATATAGTCCTTTGGCATATTTTGTTTTGACTGAGCCTTTTTAGAAGAAATCAATATATTTGTAAGTTCCTTTTCTAACATTTCATTTATTTAATTGATGATACAGACAAATATAGGATAGAATAGATCAATCCTGCAGGTATGAACAGTATAAATTATTATATTTAGATTTATTGCACGTAGAGTTTTGTTTATTTTAATTTTTAATCAAATTTTCAACAAAACAAATGTATTTTATTTTATTGGTTTATTTAATAGAAACCATGCATATTTATGAACATTATTGTATAAAAATACACCAATGTAAATATGCCAGAACTTGTAAAAATAATTACATTTCATCTGCAGTCCCTAAACATATGACATAAAACAGACAACACAAATACAGCACTCGTTCACTGTAAATTAAATATTAAAAAATACTCATAATGATGACATAGACATCATCTAAACAAATAAACAAAAAACAAATAGATATAGGATGATCACGGGGCATTGGTCTGTACATTCACCTCTATACTTGCATCTAATTTCACAGAGACAGTGTGTGGGTGATGAAATGTATGTTAATTAAAAATGAATGCATCTGTGGTTTTTAATTTCTGATTTTGATTATTTCCTTAATGGTTAAATGATTTACTTGGACTGATGACACCTTCAAATGTCTCATTCCGACATTTGATACTCACTTTACTGTCGCAGAAAAAAGAAGAAACCAGAAGAAAATTCAGTGTTTCTATAAGAATATGCAAACCAATTATTAAGCCAATTATCAAACTAATTGTTTTATTTGTCAATAATTAATAACTTGATCTGTGCTGCTCTAGCATGCGTCATCATGTTTAAAAGTCCAAAAATATGAAAAAAAAAAAAAACAACAAAAAAAAACAGCCCTTTTAGCCTAATAAAAACCATAAAAGCCATAATAATCCTTAAACACACACTGGAAAACTTCAGAAATGACATTAAAAATGACATTAAAAAGTGTTTATGGTTGAATAACTGTTTTATCCCATTATTTATTGAGCCACTCACTGGTTTCACTATATAAATAGAAATAATGTCCACTTGACATCTAAATGATGTAAGAGCCATCACGTGCTAAATGAGCTTTTATTATTGATTGCACTTTGGATAAATGCTCGAATTTGTTTTAAAGAAAAATATAGATTACAAATTATCTACTTTCAAAAAACAATGGACTGTTTTTCTTCCAATGCCATTACTTAAATATCTAATAATGATGTTTTGGGAAGAAATAAGTGAACATTTTTCTACACTGGTTGCCTCTTACAGTAGTTTATTCTTGGGGTCCCCAGGGTCGGCCTCATATGTTAAATATGTTAGCCGGACCGTTTTTTTTTTTTTTTTTTGACGTCTTGATGTGATGCAGCTGTAAAACTGTATGACTTTATTAAACCCCCTCACACTGTACAATCCTGTGCTTCCCACAAAGCACAAGGACTATAAAGGTGTGAATAATCTACCGAGGAGGGAAAGTCCAGTCAGTCGTTCCCTCCGCCTCGCCCGGCGATGGCATCCTGCAGCTGATACCGAAAAGGTCAGCCCATCAACCAACAACAGGATACGGTTATGATAAGCATCCAATCTGAGTCTGAGAGCTTGTCGCTGCATTCCACAGGCTGATCTGACACTATCATGAGGCCCGATGGCTGCTGGGACACAGAGCTGACACAAAGCTATTTTAGGCTCTTTTCAGATAGGAGTTTCAACACAGTGGGGCCAAACAGAAGGAATCTGACTGAGCTCATATGTAATCAGAGCTGAATTTAAACATGGAGAAAGTGTTTTTTTTTTTGTCACAGTATCCTTAATAATACATTAAAACAGTGATTTAGCCTATTGATTAATCCTTTAAGCATCAAAGTGGCAATATTGTGACAACCAACATAACTAAACTGAACAAAAACTCACAGTATATACTGTACTGTTCCCTCATACTTCCATACTTAATATATTGTGTAGAGGTATGGGTAAACACATACAAGACGATCATCAAACCAGTATTCAACCTGCAAAAGAAAGCCTTTAGGTTTAGACATAGCGATGGTAATCGGGGACCAGTTCTTTTTGAGAACCGGATCCCAGTAGCTTGACTCCTTTGAATCGTTTCCCTGCCTGCTTGACAATTCTGCTTATCAATTCCGTCTTCGTTGCACATGCGCGATGATGTCCCACGTACGCTACATTGTGTTGAGGCAGAACCAGTCTAAACTGATGACACCAGGTCCACTTAGAACACTGTCAAAGCTTCCATTTCTTCAAAAGGATGGAATTCCTCCAATTTGCTCAAACATTTGTCCACGCAGCATGTGAGTCATTTGATTCACCACTTAGCGGCGTTTGGGAATCTAGCGGCAGGACGTCATCTGGGCCTAGTTCTGATGCGGGCTACAACCGTCGTATCCCCTCACATACAAGTTTCCAAAGGCAGGGGAAAGGAAATGATGTGCACAACAACAGGAGACGGGCCGAGTCGAACGGGTTCCATGTAGTAGAAATGAGCTAATAGAGGAATTAGTAAAGAGACATCTGTTCTTTTTTTTTTTTTTTTTCAAAATATATTTATTGAGTTTGCATGTAAAAAGTACAGTTCACATTGAAAGCTTCCATTGTCATTTTTTTCCTTCAGACAAACCCTTATAAACCCCACCCTCCCCAACCCTCCCCCATCCTCCTCACTACAATCAATACAAAGGGAATGTAACTATGTAGCTAAAAAAGCTACCTTCAAAGATGTATATAGGTTATGTCCTTTACTCAATTGTGAAACAAAAAAAAAAATCTGTTCTTATTATTTGTACAAATTGCATTTGTTCATTTGTTATATTTTCTGTGTAGAGATAGAAATGTAAAAGACTGGTATTCAACATACCTGTTTGTACTCTTGTTTTATTCCCTCATCCAATGAGAATCGATAAGGAATCGGATTGATAAGCAAAATCGATAATGGAATTAGAATCGTTTTGTCGGTGAAGGTTCTCATTCATCCAGGTCATTGTTCATCCACAGTGCCTATTTCAACACTGTGGATGAATTAGAATTGTTAAATTCTTATCAATTCCCATCCATAATTATACATTAGAAGGATTGCTTTGCACCAAGCAGTCCACTTTTCATCAGAACAAATAATCTGAAATTATCAGATCTGGTGAACCTCCACACTGCTGTACTGATCTATAAGGCACATAACAACCTCCTTCCACCTGCACACAGGAGCAGGTCTCAGTCAGACTGTCCCAGAACAACCTTAGAAGGACCTGTATGTTCAAGAAATCAATGGCATGGACCAACACAAAAGGCAAATGTGTATGTGTAACTGGAGTAAAATAATGGAACAACCTGGATAAAGAATTAAAAACATGCACATCAGTGACAAGTGAAAACCAAGATATTCATTCATTCATTTTTTATACCTGTTTTATCCTCACTAGGGTCACGGGGGTCACATGGAGCCTATCCCAGCTACTTAAGGGCGAAGGCGGGGTACACCCTGGACAAGTCTCCAGTTCATCACAGGGCTGACATATAGAGACGATTTAGATTAGCAGTTTAGATTAGCCGATTAACCTGTCAGTGCATGTCTTTGGATTGTGGGAGGAAACCGGAGTACCTGGAGAAAACCCATGCAGACACGGGGAAAACATGCAAACTCCACACCGAAAGGTCCCACCCGGGAACTGAACACGCTGTCTTGTTGTGAGGCACAAGTGCTAACCACTGCACCACCGTGTCGCCCCAAGATATTCAGTAAATATAAAATATTAGGATAAAGTAAGACAATTATCAATATAAGTGTAATATTTTGCTTAGATTGTTTTATTTATATGATTATTTAAAATTGAAAGTTAATGCAGTGCATGTTTTTGAGCTAATCTGGAGCAAATAAGAAAGCGGATCATGTAGTAGCACCAATAAACTCAATATATGTGTAAACGCACACCCAGGTTCATGCAAACTAGTTATTTTTTTAACCCAATTATGTTCTTTTACAGTATATTTTATATTGTTTTGCATAGAAACACAGAGATGTTTAGAGTAAAGTAAGGATAATAGCTTTACCACTTTGAAATTTGGACTTTATAATGGGTTGCAGCTGCCTTGATTAGTTAATGTAAAGATTTTTAATAGTAAACTCCCACAAACTCTTAAAATTCTTTTTGTACCGCTGCCATCAGGAAACCAGTACAGGACAATGAAAACAAGTACTACAAGGCTCAGGGACAGCTTTTTCCCCAGAGCTGTGAAAGCAATAGCCCCACAGTGATGCCCCCTGCAGAAAAACTTGAACCCTGAACTGTGACTTGCACTTATAGGTGGGGTCTGAGATGTTACAAAAACGGTTCAAGCAGGCTACACTTTGAAAACACACAATTCAGAAGTCCCAACCCCTTTCTTCAGACCCCCCCCCCCCCCCCGAAGCCACGCCTCCAGACTCCAGAATGCACAGTGCAGGGGGCAGGAACAAATGGCAGTTGATTTTGATAGACATATCAGTGTTCAATCATTTCGAGTGGGCGCTCAAAATGATTGGATGTTGTTTTTTCAGTCCTGTCGGTCCCACAGGTAACTAAAACTTTTAATTTTGTATCAGAACATTTAGTTATTTGTTTGCAATCAGGGTGTAAATGAGATTTTTAGCAATATAGTAAACAACTGCTCCAAGAAAACATCTCAGACCCCACCTTTAATGCACTTTATTCACTCTGCTGCTACCCTCAACTGCCACCTGCGTATATAATGTGTGTTATACATTTCTGTTTTTAGTGTTATACATTTCTTGTTTTTAGTGTTTTACATTTCTTGTTTTTAGAAGCATGCCCAAAAGAAAATGTCGTTATCTTTTATAATGACAATAAAGACTCTTGAATCTTGACAATTCTGCAGATTGTAGTTTCTCCAGTGTGAGGATTCCATCTGTTTACATCACATTTGAGAGTAAAACCAATATTCTTAGGTTTTGGTTTCTGTCTTGAATAATATGCCGCCTCAGCCACAATATATAGTAATAACTTTATTTATGCAGAACCTTCCAAACACTGAGTGCACTTTAAAGTTAAAAGAAAAACAAAACATAAGAATAATTAAAACTTACGATAATAGAACTCAACTTAGAAATGGTAAAGATTGGAGTTAATGGTAAATAACAGTAGGAGCACAAGATATTTAACAGTTTTCCTGCTCAACTTCACTTGTATACATTCATTCATCTTTTCATCTTCTATACCCGCTTAATCCTCATTAGGGTCACGGGGGTCGCATGGAGCCTATCCCAGCTGCTTAGGGCGA
>JAQQZY010000007.1:37083487-37096062 GCA_030068375.1 Ostorhinchus rueppellii
CATAAAGACAAGAAAAGGAAATCCTGTGTACGAAGTTTAGCTTGAATGGTTCGCTAGTCGTACAGCAGCACAGTAGTAGAACAAAAAACGCATCTTAGAACGGAAATCAAATAATCATTTTTCCTCGATTATATGATTTGTGAGATCGTCTGGAGCCAAATTGTAATCAAGATTAAAATTCGATTAATTGAGCAGCCTTAATTTAGGTGTTTTTTTTTTTCCTTACGGGTCTGGGATAAATATTCTGTTGGTTAGTTTGGTTTACTATCTTGGCTTCCTAAATGCCTCAGGTGGTTTTTATTTAACTTCGACATTTCGTTATTTATTTATTTTTTTAATTCATGACTCATCTCTAAATTTTCACCAAAAAAAAAAAAAAAAAATCCTGCTCTGGCTGTAAATATGAATTTTCTACCATAACTAATAACCTACTTTCTTTAGATCTCACTTAAAAAGAAAAATCTTTTAAGCTTTAAGGAAATATTGATATTTATAAACTATTGGGACACGTCTACAACTGTAGGATGTCCTGTTCATGATGATTTCAGATTTAAAAAAAAAAAAATCTATTTCCTCAAAGTTTAATGGGAGATTTTTCTTCCTGAGATGCGAAAAAAGTAGATGGTTAGTTGTTGTGGAAAAATTATTTAGTCAGAGCATTAAAAATTCAGAGAAAATTAAAAACTCTTGGATGCAAAGATAATTTAAACCAAACGAACCAACACAATGATATTTATCCCAAACCTGTTAGAAAAGAAACACCTGAATTCCACGTGTCCACAGACTAGTTTGTTTCTCTAGTTTAATTTTATAACATCTTCATTTTACTCACTACATTCTAATGAATGCTTCTATTACATAAACAAGTTTTACATTAAATTAAAATAGGTTAAAATTCATTTTAATCTTTAACTCAACATTTCATTGCGTTTTCATTGTATTATTCTATTTGTATACTGTCATTGTCTTTTTTTTTTTGTTACCTGCTTGGGGACTATGAAGATAAATTTCAGGGGGTTTTCACAGGTCCCAAAAGTCTTAAAGTCTGGAATTTTTATTTGGATAAAGAGTAAGCGCCCTGAAATGAGCACTTTATACTTGGGACACATTTACATCTGATGTTTTTCAATACAGATGTTCATTTATGTCCACTGTCCTGAAAAAGATGCAACAATGAAACAAAGCTGCACTTTTGTCATGATTTTTTTTTTTTACATTTAACTTGTCGTTCATAAATAAAACTGCCTTGCATTTATGAAATTACATCAACAGTTCAACACATTGTAAATGACTTCCTGTAAATGTGTTAAATGTTAATACCCATGTTTATATTTAATTTCTGTCAAACTGCACATTTAGCCTTAGTTTGTTTTTATACTTTACAGATATCGCCACTGATAAATCTGATTCTATATTAAACACTGTTGCTGTTTATGATTTTAATTATCCATCATTTTGGCTCCATTTCAGATTTTTAATGATGTTTTTGGTCTTAAACTGATTATATTTGACAGAATCACCATATGGTGTAAATATAAAGCTCTTATCACTCACTTTGTGTCAAATTCTATCAAATTGGTGTCGATGGGCGGGTCCATCTCTGGCACGGCTGGAAAACACACAAGAAGTGCACGTTAGTATGTCATGTCGTTGCCATGGAAACCAGTGGTTCTGCATGGAGATCTGGCACTCACCTGACTGAGGGCGCGACGCCGGCGGCTCCACAGGTTTAGGATGCATCAAGATGAAGGGCAGCTCCACCGACACGTCTCTGGAATATTTATAGAAATATTTATTAAAAACTGTTTGATCTTATTTTAGAGTTCAAGTTACTTTCAGATGAATGTTTGCTCAGTTTTTCTTCTCGTTCTTTATGACGGTGATAAGAGCAGTAAACACTACGACCACAGAGAATTACTACAAAATAAAATAAACTTTTTTTACTTTAAGTTTTAAATGTACTACAAATCCTTCGTCTTGATAGAACTGGTTATTAAGAGACAATAGCATCTTTACTTATCAAATCTGCATATGAAATAATATTCTGGTATTTATAGATATGTACTATTTACTGGTAATTCCTTCTCTGTATATTATTACTATTTGGTCATTGACAGTGTAACTGCAGATGAACAGCGTTTACACAGAAAACAGACATTTCTGTAACAGCTGTTGGCGCTTAAGTAGAAAAAAATAGAAGTTGATTTTAGTTGATATATTTCCATTTATTGCCACTTTCATAATTAAACAGTGTTTAAACTGATGAAGAGAGAGTCAAACAACTTTATTGCATGAATTCTAAAAAAACAAAGATTTTATTTCTCAAAATTAGGCTAAGGTTGAAATGTTTTTTTTTTTTGTTTTTTTTTTTTAAATATGGTTTTATTAACATTTAACTTCCCAAGACCCAGGAAAGTTTTGGATTTTTTAAATGAAATACTTGCCTAGTTTTTCCATTTTTTTCAGATGCATTTATGGATTTTTTTTTTTTTCTAATGCTGTGAAACTCTTAAACCCATAAAACCATAAACTGGGTTAATTTTATGAGATCACAGAATTGTCCAAATCCTAAAACTAAGATGATCCTTTTTTACATTGTATTGCTTTGGGTCTACAGACACTCCCCCCATATACTTTGGAGAAATTTGCCTTTGGAACCCTGTGGAAAGTGAACTTAAACTGTGTGAACATCATGTATGAAAGGGTTAAGGATGTTCAATGTATTTTTTTCGTATATTAACTTTATTTCTACCCGTGACCCTAGTGAGGATAAAGCGGGTATAGAAGATGAATGAATGAACTTTATTTCTAATATAAGCGTCCGTGCAGATGTTTTTATGAATTAAATGAACTGATTGATACCAGTTTTTCTTCTGTTTTGTTACTGAACTCAACAAAAAATAGCTTTTTTTTTTGGTTTTGTTTTAGTTCAATAATACAATGTAAGAGTCAGATAAATGACAGTGTTTACCCTCCACGCGACACCACCAGCTTGACTTTGACTCTGTAGGACACCAGAATCCCCAGAACCTCTTTATTAGTGACGTCCTTCACTCTGTAACAGACACAGTGTGGTCATATGACAATCATGTGACTCTGATGTGTATTGCTCTGTGTGTGTGTGTGTGTGTGTGTGTGTGTGTGTGTGTGTGTGTTGCTCACATAGTGGACGAGGCCAGGTTGGTGTCTTCGTGTTTGAGTTTTCCGTCCAGGGCCAGGCCTCTCTTCTCGCGGTTCTTGTCGAGCGTTGGGATCAGAGTGTAGACTTTACAGAAGGTGGAGCTGGACGACACCTGGTCGCTATGGAAACACACACACCGAGCTGTCAATCAGACTGACCCCGCCCATGAGGTGACCTCAAAGGAGTCTTTTGAGTCAGATCTTTTTACGTGTCCGATTAAACCACTTAAAATGAAACCAGTTACACCAGTCGGACCATTTACATTTCACCTGCAACTAAACCAATAAATTCAACAGATTAAAACAAGACCATAATTAGTTTTATGCTGCTCTGTTTGAAGTCACATGCTACTTGTGTGTGTTTCATGAGATTTCATCCGCTTAAAAGATACATTCACAAAAACATACATACAGAGAGGGTACAAAGCATTATGGGAAATGTGTTTTATTTATTCTTCCAACCTGAATGAGGGAAATGATACCGACTTGGATAAAACTATATCTCTGACTCTTCATTAACCCCGATATTCCACTACCAATGTGAGGAACAGTCCAATCAGAATAAAAAAAAGCCTCATGTCACCCACTTCAATCGTAGGAAACTGGTCTGATCATAAATTTAGATAATCCGTTCAATAGGAGAATATTTGCCCTGCTGTTTCTGCTGATGTTTGACCTGGGTGGGGGTAACATTGGGTCACATGATAAGTTTCCAGGAGGGACCGAAATAAAGAGGAAAAACAAACCTGGTGTGATAGCAACACAAAAGTTTCCACCATTGTGTCATGAATACATAGTTATTTTTTTTTATAATCTGAACATTTCACAATCATTTATGATAAAACCTGATGTTTTAGCCTCAGCATTTTTTTTTCCTCCTTCCATTTTTCAATCGGTGTCAGAGACTGAGAAGTGGAGCTCTAGTGGAACCAGCTTTCAGGCTTTTTAAAAAAGGAATAAATCTATTTAAAATGAGTTCACATCCCAATACTGAAATAATATCAGTGAAGAATTTGGACAAATATCAGGATGTGAACCACCAAGGACATGTTCTGTGCTATATTTGGGTCATTTAACAGAAAAAGACAAACCAAGTAAAGATAAATATTTGATTCAAATCCTCTTGGTAGTGACTAAAAAAGCCATCACACAAAAATGGTGTGAAGAGGAACCCCCCCCCCCCTACTCTAAATAATTAGTCATTGTGGAAGAAATTCATAACATGGAGACTCATTTATATCCTAAGAAAAAGTGGACGGCACACAGGACGACTGAAACTGTTCTAAATGTTTGTGTTGTAAAATTACAAAAATGAAAAGTAAAAAAACAAAAGTTAGTCCGAGATCAAAACCATTCAAACCAGTTTAAACATGATTCATCTTTTAATGCCTTTGATCTGGGTCTTTAACCAGTTCATAGAGAGCATTAGATCAGATATAAATAGATTCATGTTCATTACCATCGACTGTTAAACGAGACGGAACTGGGACTTACTCTGCCTCCAGCTGGGCCACTGGACATTTATACTGGGCAGTGCTGAACAGACAGATATCTGCGTACTGACGCACTGAAGACAGAGAAAGAACATCAGCACCAGAGCAAAGAAACAGCAAAAATCTACAACAACACGTCACATCTGAGCCTGATGAACGTCCTACCAGAGATCTTGACTCTCTTCACGGTCTTGGTGGAGTTGTTGGTGACGTGAACGTTGACGCTAATGGGCTCCCCGTGGTAATACAGCTGCACACAAAGCATGATGGGGGGAAAAAAAAACAAAACACATATTTAATAGTGCTACTTGTATAAAAGCTTTACCTTCTCTAAACTTCTGCTCAGTTCTGTCTCACTGTTCAGGGTCATACGTTAACGTCTGCTGTTACCTGCTGCTGCTTAGTTAACCCTTTCATGCTTGAGTTATGTCTACCTAAAGTAGATTTTTTTCCGCCTCTTTAGGCATGAGAAAAAACAATGTGATTGAAATTGCTTTTTTATTAACTTAATTTTCATGGAGTAGCAAACATGTCCACTCAGATGCACACCATGCGCTTCATTTTTGAAGCAAACTAACATGTATTTACTGACATACTGTGTGAAAACCATGACATAAAAACATTTTTAATACTGCTAATGCTAATGTGATGTTTTCTCACATTTTAACATACTATAGCCAACTTTTTGTAAAAAATAAATAAAATAAGTTAACTGCAGTCTCATAATTAGCAATTGATTTACACTGCAGATCAGATTTATCAAAAACAAGACAGTTACAGTAATGGTATGAATCGCAGTGTATGGAATGATACACAAGTGTCCACTGTATTTGTCAATATGAAAAGTAAAACAACAAAATCCATGAATATGCAAGAAAACAGCTTTGAATAGCTGTCCACTGTAGTGACCACTATGCATGGAAGGGTTAATTTAACAGTTATGTGGTGATATTTACAAGGAGCAAGTCAGTGCTGAAACAAAAAACACAGATAACGAGGACAAAATAAAGATGACAGTTATACATAGGATACTGATCATTCAACTCATAATATTTTACATGTATCAGGGTTCCTATAAGTTAAATTTAAGCCTTTTGAAGACTACTTAGAACATCATTTAAAGCCCATTTCACAGTTTATTTCATAACCATACTGGCAAAAATCCATGGCTCCTACAATTCAGGAAAATGTAGTTATTTATTACTCAAATACCTCAAGTTATTTCTCACCAGGGGCTGCAAAGTTATCAATACTCGGTTCCTAATTTCAGTGTAAATTCTCAGGTTGGATCGGATGAAACTGAGTCGACTAACGTGACTTTCTTTGCAGGTTGGACATTTAACAAACACATTTAAAAATAATATAGCCAACATAACGTGAGACCTACTACATCAAATGTAATACCATTTAAAGTCTATTTCTTAAAAGGTATTAAATGCAGATTTGTAAATTCTAGACTTTAAGACCCTGTGGGAACCCGGATGTATGCACAAAACAAATATTACTCAGGTTGGTTAAAAAAAAAAAAAAATACGCAAATAGAAGGTGATGTTTTTTTAATATGGAAACATTAACTTCAGACACCCATAGAGACAGTTTTGTATTTAATATATTAATAAACACCATGACAAATTACCACATGACAAATACACTCTGTACAATAATTACTTAATTCAGCTAATCTGATTTCCAGTTACTATGTCAGCTCTAATTTAATAGGACTATAATTATTACTATATTAACCCTTAAAGATGCAAACGTTATTCTTCCTTTCTCTGAGCTTTTATGAATATCTACAGGATTAATAAATTAAAAAGTTGAACAATACCTGATTTTCACTGAAAGAAAAACCTAATATACAAAATACAACATTACAATAAATGGTGATAAAGCACTTAAGGACGATTAAATATAGAGAAACATTTATTTTGGAAGTGACACATATGTCCCACTGGGTCCTTATGGGTTAAAAATCACATAAATAAAGAAAGGTTCTGCTCTCAATGTCAGACACCACCTGTTGGTTTCACTTTTACCACAAGGTGGCGACATAAATCAGGGCAGTTTTACATGTAAACTGAACAGTGTGACATACAGTGACCATAAACACGTATGATTACAACAGTGATTTTCCAGGTCATGTGTAAAAATATTGTAGCGTATTGACAACTGCTTTTATATTTAGTAAGTGGAAACGCACTGATTGAGAAACAGAAGCCAGATAACAATGTTAATAAAAATGATAGCTGATACTGATGTAAGTTTCCTTTCCTTTTATTAATGCTTTGCTGCTAACCAAACAAAACAAACTGATCATAAAAAAAATGCATCTTTAAAGCCTGTCAGTGTTTTATCTTCAGAACAAAGTCAATAAAAAGAAAAAAAAAACCTTTAATAAAACATCTTATTTGCTGGTGTCAGACATTAAAGTCCATGTTTGGCCATTCCTTTTGTGTATCTATTTTGGTGACCGGTATTAATATATTTAATAAGCCTAATTAAATGAGACTGAGGCAATAGTTCGATGATAAAACAGAAAAAAATAGAGCAGGGAACCACTCCTTCCATCTTACATCTGTTTACACGCATTATATTATGAACTCACAAGTTGATCATTACCTTATTACAGATTGACCTTCAGTCCAGACCCACAGAACTAATCTAACATAAAGACACACGCACCACGATAAACTGAATGTATAGCTCATAAAGCTGATCATGGATGTTGGAAAAGGCCAATATAAGAAGAGCAACAAGGAAAAAGACATTGCATCACCGCTCCCTGAAAACATGCAAACTCTGCTATAAATCATCTGTCGTAAACATAATTAGAAACCACAAAACTGGTGAAGTGAACATCTAACTCAGGGCTGTCAAACTCATTTCAGTGCAGGGGCTACAAACAGGGGGTCGGACCAGTAAAATAACCTAATAACGTCAACTCCAAACTTTTATTGAGGTTTCAGCATGGAAAAAAGTAAAATTACATTCTAAAAATATGTACATCTACAAACTATCCTTTATAAAATGTGAAGAACATGAACCACCTGAAATACCTTCAGAAAAATAAGTGTAATTTTAACAATATTCTGCCCTAGTTTGTCATTTCCACGTGTGCGTTACAACTTACAGATCACAGTGGATCTACAAATACACAAAACATACAGTAACAGGCAGAATACTGTTAAAACTGCACTAATTTACATACAAACTTTAATGTGGAACAAGCCCTCTCCTGCTCACTTGTTTTATTTGTTCTATATTCTTCTATTTCTGTTCATTCACATTTGAGGCATGGACATTGAATTGTACCTGAAAGGGAAGTTTTGTTAGATCTACTTCTCCGAATAAACAAATAATGAATGAATTGATGAATGAATGAATGAATGACTGAATGAATGAATAAATAAATAAATAAATAAATAAATAACTGCACAAATTTTTCTTAATTTCAGGTTGTTCAACACTTTCATGGAATTTTACTTTTTTACATTAGAAGAACACCGTGGAGTCATCATTTATAGGTTCTATGTATAGATATATACAAATTGATCAGTATGTAGAACCTGAACTAAAATTATTTTAACATCCTTGAAAGTTAATATCTTCAGTTTAAGTTTTGCATTTCCCAAATTCCTCCCACAGGCCAGATTGGACCCTTTAGTGGGCCTGTTGTGGTCTGTGGGCCATTTGTTTGACAGCCTTAAACTACATCAAAGAACCAATTTGGAACTAATTAGAAAAAAAAAAAATCCTGGCAACTTTTGTGAGCAACATTTATTACTCCTCAAATTAGTAATTCCACATGAGAAGCCATCACTATTAGCGCTGTTTTCTTCCAGTTATTTAGTTCATTTCCAGTCACTAACACCATAACTGAAGTGGTTTAACATTCACATCCAGAGTCAGTGCTCAGTCCGCTTTAACCTGCAGAGGTTTATGTCACTGAACACTTTTAGCACCAACAGAATCTAAAGCAGGGTTTCCCAATTAGTGTGCCGCGGAACATTAGTGTGCCATGAGAAATCATCAGGTGTGCCGTGGAAAATTATCCAATTTCACCTAATTTGTACTGTAAGAGCAGCGTGATAGAGATCCAGCACACACCAGTGATCCACTATAACAACAGTCTTCTGCTTCCCTTTGCAAAATAAAAAGAAAAGTGAACCGCCCCCGATGCAGTGGATTCTCATAGTGATGAGTGGATTAACGAGTTACCCGTGAACCCCCCCACCCAGAAAAAAAGAGAGACACTCAAAACAGTGGAGGAAGATTCATGTGTCTTTCTTCAATTCCTGCAAGAATATCATCTTTGTGTTCAACTAAACAGACCCAGGTTTCACATTGAGGAAGTAAACAGAGTAGATCTGCATTATATTTGAATAAATGTACTTTTTGCAACATTTGTGTTTGGTGGTGTGCCTTGGGATTTTTCCAGGTTGGGAAACACTATTCTAAAAAACCACCCTAAACCCCACCCCCAGCACAGATACAATCTACCTCCATGGGAAACTCTGATATGCATTATATTCTCATGTTTCAGGTTTGAACTTGTGCTCTGAGCTGCAGGTGTGTGTGTGTGTGTGTGTGTGTGTGTGTGTGTGTGTGTGTTTACCTCTTTGTCCAGAGAGGCCTCCAGGTGCAGAGATCTGTCCGACATCAGGAAGCTGCGAGTCGTCTCCACCATGGGCTGAGGACCAGGTTTCTCTGGGGCGTACTGGACCTTCCTGATCACCAGACGCACAGAGTTCCTGCAACACAACAAAAACACATTAGATATGCAAACACACACACCAACACACACATTACCACAAATATTAGTTATACTTCAGAGCTTCAGTTTTTGTTCATTTTTGTGTAATTTCAGACAGAAATTGTACCTTAGAACCTTTATTCATGGTCTGGATTTGTGCAAAGAACTGGTTTAGTGGCTTCTCCAGTTAAACAGGTGATGAGGGGAAACGATGCGTGTCGAACTTATTTTAGTTCAGGAGCGACATTCTCTGAAGTGGGCCAGACCAATAAAATATTAACACCATAACCTATAAATAATGTCAACTTTTCTGTTTTAGAGTGAAAAAAGTGAAGTTACTTATTCAAAGTGTTTACATCTACAAACTATCCTTTAAAAAAAAAAAAAAAAAAGTGAATTTCACAAAGAAACATGAAAAAGTATTTAATAAGAAAAATAAGTGGAATTTTTATAACAATATCATGCCTCAGCTTCTCATTTGCACACGTGCATTACAACTTAGAGATCACAGTGGTTCTACAAATACACAAAACATTTAATAACAGGCCGAATAAAATTGATTAAATTGCACTTTTCTTAATATATTTCATGTTCACACTTGTTTGGCTGAATCACATTTTTTGTCAAAGGACAGATTGTAAATATAAATATTTTCATGTAATTTTCCTTTTTTTACACTAGAAACAAAGAAGAATTTGGAGTTGTCCTTATTTATGGGTTGTTATGACAGTATTTTACTGTTTGGACCCACTTTAGATCAAATCAAGCTGAATGTGGAACCTGACTGTGAAATGCAAAAATTAGACTAATTTATTTTACAAGCCAGTTTCGGTGACAGAGTATCAGGAGATGTCTTAGAGCTTGATGATGCAGTGAAAGTATTTTTAATCAGTCCATAAGATAGTTCTTTATTAGTCCGACAACACCTGCATAAGCTTCGGCAATATTAAAGGTATGGATTAAAATAAGACATAAAAGATGTTAAAATGTGAAAAAGTATTAAAAATGTATAAAGTAGTCCTTGATAAAACCAGTAATCATAAATAACCACAGAAAAATATATGTAAAGAGCAGTGAACAGTATTTACAGGCAGTCTTGTACCTTACTGAGCCTCATTTTCAATAATAATTAATAGTTGCTATATTGGCAATTATCATAATAAATGTTATTGCTTTGAGGTTTGAAGGATGGCTGTTGGTCAGGAATGAAAGTAAAAGAAACCACATGATTATTAGTGGTTTTAAATCATTAATAAAAGACCCAACCAGACAAAAAAAACACAAGATAATGAAATAAAAGGCCTAACATGACACAACCAACCTGATTTCAGTCTGACATGATTTTATTCTTATTTTGTGCCATTTATTTTAATTTAACATTGTGTGTCATTTTTCTGTCCTTGTTTGTATTCATCAAAATGAAAAAAATTTTAAAAAAAAAAAAAAAAAAAAAAAGGTTGTCTTTTTTTTGTCCAAGCACTTCCAGAAAATTTAGGCAGAACATTCAAACTTATTCTAATAATAAAATGTCTGCTCTATAGTAAAATAAACTTTGACAATATTAACTTTAGTTACAAAATCCTGGAATATTTTGTGTATTTTGTGGAAATGAAAACAAAATAAACCATAAAGACAAAAACTATGAAGCTTATATGGCCCAGTCTATGATCACACAGACTCTCATAATAATAATAATAATAATAATAATAATAATAATAACAATAATAATAGCAGATTTCTGATTAAATGGTACCAATTATATTCTATTTTACTTCTGTTCTTTTCCTCTATTCCAGCACTGTACATCGTCTTGTTACTCATTCAGGTGGGCAAGGTTCAGATGGAGCCATGACCTTTGACCTCTCTAATTGCTGCACTATTGTCCTATTGCTGTGTCAGATGCATTGGGGGCAGATCTGTGGGTGTGAACTCACCTCTTATGAATCTTCTCTTCTATTGACTTGGCGCAGAATGCTCTGATCTCAAAGTCGACGCCACAGGCCTGAAAGAAACACAAACCAGTTAAAACCTGTTAAACAGAACCAGGGCGGCCGTTGGAGCTGGTTAGACCACGTTTTAATATTTAAACCTGCTCATGTTCTGCTGATTCGTATGGAAACATTTGTGTCATTAATTATTACTTTTAAACCAGTAAAGAACACTCAGAGGTTTCATACCCACAGGCAGAAATGAATAACACTGGTATACTTTTTTTTTTTTTAATTATCTGCCTAAGATTGAATGTGCTAAAACTTGTATAATTAAATAAGATAAATTGAAAAACAAAATTACAAAAAAGTACTGGTTAGCTCATCTGTTAAATGTATATGATAAAGAGTTACTGCACAGACATATTTATATAGGTTTATATACATTTATGCAATAGATTTAGAAAAGTTCCACTATAAAGAACCTATAAAATGCATGTATTGTCATGTGCAGACTGTGTTTTCAAGTAGATCTAGTTGCTCTGACACAATCATTCCTTTTGAGCAAAATCCATTCTCTAATTCTTACGTTTTAACATTTGGACCCAAAATTATGTCATGAAAATAATGAACACAACAGCCAACCAGCATTCTGACTTAACCCTTTAAATGCCAACGTCACAATATTGCAACGAGCACTATAAGTGAATAAAGCATGAGTTACAGACATCTATGATTGACATTAATTTAGTTTTTATTAAAGTATATGATTTGTGCTGTTATTATGAAGTGTTGCTGTATCATCTGTGACGTTATGGTCAAACTTTAAACACTGCCCGGCCAAAAAAAAAAGTCACAAATGCAGTATTTGACTGCACCACCTTTGGTTTTGATTCCAGGAGACATTCACTGGAATGTGTCTTTTTTTCTCACCTCAAACCCTGATGTTTTTCCTTTTCTATCTGCGAAAACGGGGCGCATTCAACTGCGGCTCGTCAGTTACAACTGTCCCTGTATCCCCATGTGTTTATGTGGTTGGTTGTAATCTGGAATGTAATTCCGTTGCTCTGAAATATGTGCATTGACAATAAAGTTCTATTCTATTCTATTCTATTCAACTCAGCAAATAGTTCTGATCCTTCCTTGGGTAAATACTGCAGTGGTTAATAATGTTTGAGCTGGAACAGGTTATTGAACTCTAACTGCAGTGAGTGTCCTCTC
>JAQQZY010000007.1:37098576-37108595 GCA_030068375.1 Ostorhinchus rueppellii
GGACAATCAGACATCATTTCCACACATGGATTAAACAACAGAAAGTCCAGACTCTAATTCAGGATGTGATGAAGACTGGATGCATCGGCCTGATTCTACATCACCAATAATCAGAAATTAATGCAACTATGGATGAAAAGTACTATTAACCTTACTGTGACACTACATAATGTCTCCTGTAATCAAAACCAAAGGTGGTGCAGTCAAATATTGCATGTGTGACTTTTTTTTTTTTTTGGCAGGAGAGTGTATTAGTCAAGTCTGCATTAGTGGTGGAGATAAATAGTTGTTTGTTTTTTTTAAAGGCTGGTAAAACGATGATAGTAGCAGGAAGCAGGAAAAGCTGATATCTGATTAATCAGCTGATATCAACCCCTGCTCAACTCTGAAAATGTCGTCAACACAAATGCAAATGCCTAAATAGAAAAATGGAACATGAAACTCACTGATACTAATAGTACTGATGATGAAGTTTAAAAAAAAAAAATCTGTGTGCTTTCTTCTTTATTTTTAATCTGTTTTTCTCAAAATAGGTGTACAGAAATTGTAAAATAAATAAATAAGACATACTATGATTACTGCAGTTTGTTATACTGTGTGTACATGTTTGGTTCAATAAATGTGCAAATTGCTCATGAAGAAATGTCAAATCACATAGAAACTTAAACATCCATTAAAAATATATACAGTAAAATAAAAAAAAAAAAAAAAAAAAAAAAAAAAAAAAAAGCTGGAACCTAGAGAATGTTTTCCATCAAAATTTTACATTTTTTACATTTAAAGCTGATCTAGATCAAACTCTTAATGAACCAAGTTTTATTTTCATTTTGGTTTTTGTGTTTATTATGGTTGTTGTGCTGTGTGCAGTGATTAATGTACAAACCAAAATAAACAACTCATTCATTCATATGAAACATACTAAACTGGGACACATGTACGGACACTCAGATTGTGTTTGTGTTTTTAAATGAAACCTGTGTGCGTTTGCACTTGTGTATTAACGTGTGTCATCCTTACCTTCCCAGTGTCCTCGGGACCGGGCTGTAAAGTGACTGAACATGGGAGGTTCTGAGGAATCTGAAAAACAACACAGACAGTTTGTTGGTACAGACGGTGATAAAAGGTTAGAGTAGAGGATGCTGGGTAATGTGTGGGACTCACAGTGAAGTAGAAGGGGTGTGCATGCTGGCCCAGTTTCTTCAGCAGCCTCTCCTGCAGCCGGCTGTTTGGTTTCCTCTCCTCGGGGACCGGAGGGAACGCCTGACATGAAATGACACGTCAGTCGTCCACTCTGACACAGATCAGCCGGTCAAATGGGGATTTATCTACAGAGAGCTGTCCTCCTAAAGTTTCCTCTGACTGTCTGTTAGGCCTGTATAACGGGAGGAAAATCTGCAGCCGGCCAGAGCTTCATCTGACCGACCAAATGTTCGCCTTTGTGTAAGCAGAATTATTTTTGTTCTTCATAGTGATTCAGACAGTGTTACACCATGTGATTATCGTGTGTGTGTTCATACTTTGATGGCCATGAAAGTCTAACAAAGAGCCAAACTCCCACCCATTCCGGTTGTGTCCCCCAGGATCTCATTTTGGAAAACAAAAAAAAGACAGTAGTGTAATCAGTGGTGAGAGAACTAGTTGGAATTATACATTAACACACACAATGTTTGTCAAGTTTAAGATAATTTTACAAATTTTCTAAGATAATTTTACAGTACGCTTGTGGTAAAACCGTGGAACTACCAAACTGAAAATATGTAAACAAAGACCAGGCAGCGCAGTGACATCATATTTACACCTCACATCAAAGAAGGACTAAGTTTGATTCTCAGTCATTGAGGGTTGAAGGGTGCTCTGGTTCCCCCACCATTAAAAACAGGTACATATAGGTTTGTTCTCCTGTCGATGTCCCTGATTATGGCACTGATGTAGATCTAGAGTTAGATTAGATAGAACTTTATTGATCCCTTAGGAAATTAATGTTCCAATAGTAGCACAACAACAAATATACACATAACAAATATTGTAAGACAAAAAGGAAAGAAAATAGTAATAATAGCTATACAACAGTTTTTAAAAAAGGTAATAAATTAAAAAATGTAAAAAGCAATTGTTACATTATAATATGTACAGTGTATACAATATATATGGTTTAATAATAGTAGAACTACTGATGATAATTATGTGTTGTTCGTCCAGTCTTAATGACGACCTTGACTTCAGCCCCCCCCCCCCCCCCATATCACTAGAGTGTAAAGATTTTAACCACTTTAAAACTTGTTCACCTCAATCTCAAAGATAAGAAGTTAAAATGTACCAAAACAGTTTTGTTGTTGCTGATGTGTATCACATGTGATGAGAAGCAGTTCATTGAACCGTTCAAAACAAAACTAGATGTTTCTATTCCGTTTTTCCAACAAACTGCAACTTTTTCGGTTTGTAAAACTGCCTTAAACTAATAATTGAGAAGCATATGTTCAAGTAATGGCACAATCCAAACAGGATAAAAAAAAAAAAAAATGAAAAAAAAAATCTGTCTCTCTCCACTGACTGCAGTTACGTCCCAAAACATAGCAGAAGGGGCGGGGCTTCAGCTGTCTGTATATGAGTCAGCACTACTGTGTTTTCTTCTCTTTCTTTTTTTTTGGAATAGTGAAAGTCAAAATCAAAGTAAAACACCTTTTAAATTTAAGAGTGTGCTATAGATGATGACTAACACTAATTAGATGATATCTTCATCCTTCAGAAATGCTTTGGTTAAAAACCCAAACAGTAGAATGTACTGCCACACTGTTACTTTAAAAATGACATTAAATAGACGCTGATAAAATACTAAAAGTAATCAGCATTTTGTATCATCAAAAAATTCCAATTCAAAGTCGACCTTTTTGACATCTTCAGAACCAACAGAAATAAAGCTGCCTTCAAATAAAGTTGCCTTAAACCCGGATTTCCATTAATCAGTCACGTGTTTGTTTCATAATGAACTGAACATGTTTCATAACATATTTCTTAACTGTGTAAACCCAGGATTACAGTGTGCTTGCTTAATTTGTCATAACTTTATTTCCTCAAAAAAAAAAAAAAAAAGTTAAACTGTTAAAGTGAACTAACTGAACACACACACACACACACACACACACACACACACACACACACACACTCAACAGACAAACATTAATGATACAAACAACTCAGTAAAATACCTCATTTCCACTGATACTGGATGAATTTACAAGGAATATTAGTGATAGAAAATTTCAACCATTATTTATTAATTTTATGACATGATCCATCACTTTTAATTGATTTTACAGGCTTATGTTATTGGGCATTAAGTACTCAATTAAAAAACTATTAAAAAAAACCAAAACCTTGTACTGCATTAGCATTATTTAATACTTTTGACTATCAAGATGATAGAATATTGAATGACATCTAATGAAACAGTAAAAAAACAAAACAAAAACAAAACAAGTTTAAATATTATTACACACAACATCTTTTTCTTAGTCAAACACCACAGGTAAATGTAAAAGTCAGTAGCGTGTAGGGCTGGGTTTAAAAATCGATTTACTCAATCTTGAATGGATTTTGTTTTTGTTTTGTGTAATCAATTATTAGTGGGTGAAATTGATCTTTAAGAGCCAGGCCACAAGTCTCTGACCCGGAGAATACCGACGCGGAGGCGTGGCCGGCTCCGTCTTGAACCCCTGGGGAAGGCTCGGCCTCGCTCACAACGGTTCTGATGCGGGAAGGATGTGGAAGAGGGGGTGCGAAACACCCCCTCTGCAGGGGGTCCTCCCAGCTTAAGTCAAACTCACAGTGCAGAGGAACTGGCCACTTGGAAGTTCTCTGATGTGGGTCGTGGAGGCCGGTCATTCTATGAATATGAACTTGGATCCATACTCAGGTGATAGCATCTCCTATGGCTGAGCATGGAGTTAAATGAACAGTAAAGTAACAATGATGGACCACTACCCCCCCAACCAACAATCACAATCATGGAGCGCTACACCCCCAATATTGATGTGTTCCATGACTGCAGTAGTCAAATAATTAGGTTACACCTAAAAATTGTACTATGGTAAAACTAAATGAATCTGAATCAGTCAATTAATACTGAATCGAATCGTGATTAATTGATTCAGAACCTTATGAATCGAAATCGAATCAATTATGGAAATTGGCCCAGCCCTAGTAGTCTGTGTTCCTTTGTAGCTTTAAGATAATAATCGTTTTGGTGTTAGATTTTAAGTGTTGTGTAATGAGACAAATGCGGACAGAAAGAAGACAATGAGTGTGTGGAGTTTTTACCTGGAAGGTGGAAATGTAGAGATCCTTCCGGAAAGACAGACCGAGCACGTCCAGGTCCTCACGACCGTAACGGAACGCACAGGTCAGAGTGACGAAGACTGAGGAAGAAGAAGAGGAGAGATGTGAGGAAGAGGAGCCAGAAGAAGAGGAAGTGGAGATGGGGAGAAAAGATGTGGATGAGGAGAGAGAAGATGAAGAAGGGGAAAAGGAGTAGGAGGGGGAGGATAAAGAAAATGAAGAAGAGGATGAGGAGAGGTGTGAAGAAGAGGAGCAAGAAGAAGAGGACATGGAAATGGAGAGAGAACACGTGCATGAGGATGAGGAGATGGAAGGACAGTAGAGAGATGGAGAAGAAAAAAGAGGAGGAGTTAGAGGAAGAAGACAAAGAAGAAAGAAGGCATGGATGAAGATGAGGATAAAAAAAGAGGATAGGATGAGGATGAAGAAGGGGAGAAGGAGTAGGAGGAGGAGGGGGGAGGAGGATAAAGAAGGAAGAGTAAGATGGGGAGAGAGGTAAGGAAGAGGAGGGGAAAGACTTGTGAAGATGAGGAGATGAGAAAAAAAAAAGGGAGAATGAGGAGTAAGATAAGGAGGAGAAATAGGAAGAAAATGATGAGAAGTGAAAGAAGAGTGAGAAGGAAGAGGAAAAGGAGGAGGAGATATGTGAAGAGGAGGTGAAAGAGTTGTGAAGATGAGGAGGAGGAAAGATGAGGAAAAGGAGGAAGAGGAAAGGAGACTGAGGAGTATGATAAGGAGGAGAAACAGGAAGAAAATGATGAGAAGAGAGTGAAGAGACAGAAGGAGGAAAAAGAAGACCAGGATGAGGAAAGATGTGAGGAAGAGGAGGAGGAAGGGGGAAAGAGATGTAGTGGAAAGAAAGTAGGAGGAGTTGCCGCTGAAGAAGATGAACAACAACAATATGAGCCGTGTGTCAGGTATTGTACCTTTACGGTCCTTCAGGTATTCAGGGTCAACGAGGATCACACCATCTGCAACGGAAACAAACAGCTGAGTCACTGCTCAGGTGAAGTCAAACTGAAGCACAGAGGCTTCAACTCCACCCAAAATTAACCTGAATGGTCAGAAATAAATCAAGTCCATCAAGGTGATTTCTATTAAATATGGTTTTGTTTTGTTTGTTTTTAATTAAACCTTTAATTACCCAGGTTGGTCATATTGACATACAGGATCTCTTTTTCAAAGGACACCAGGCCCAGATGGCAGTGATACAGTCACATGATTCCAGTTTATAATAACAAAAGTACTTGCAAACACAGAACAAACATAAAATCAGCTGAAATATTTACAAAGCAACAGCCATGTGTGCATCATTTCACCGTGAAGACGAACAGACTGGTGTGCTGTTGAACACACTTAACATAATACTGGGATTACAATATAATGCTTTAAGATAAACAGTAACACTGGTGATCATAGTGTGAATTTTTCCATGGAATTTTAGGAAAACTGTACTCAACATCTGATCCCAGTTTGTGATTCACTGGAGCAGAAAAGTAAATTTTTTAAAACAGATTTAAAAACACATATATAACAGTTAAAACACAAATCAACTGTAAATAATCACTAGTGTTTTTCAGATTTGCTGAAGAATCAGACATTAACATGGAAACACTCAGGTGTATCCTTATTTTCCAATGACTCACCGACTGGATCCACGTGGTCCAGGTGATCCACAAAGTCTCTCTTTCCCAGGTAAACAGTGACCTGCATGGACCAATCAGAGCTGCTTGTTAGGTCACATGGTAAAAACAAAAACAAAAAAAAAACAAAAAACACATTACTTTAATTTTACAAGGATTTCAAGCAGTTTTACATGAAAGGGTGGATCATTATTAGTGCACATGGTTGTTTATGTATTTCTATAACTTCATTCAGGTTTTTATATGCAAAAAATGGACTATGTGGATGAGTTTCTTGATCTAAAATTCTCTTAAATCTCAAAAGTCACATGTAGAACTAGTGGAATGATTAAAATATCACCAAAAAAAAAATATTTGGCTTATGTCAATGATTGCTGTACATATTTTGCCTCTGGTCATGTGTTTTGAATTTCAGTCATGTTACAGCCTTTGGGGACTGTTTCTGAAACTTTCATGAAAGGTTAGTGAAGTCAAACATCATAAAAAAATAACCATGCAATAAAATATAAATTAAGTAACAACTTCATTGCTGCTGCACTACTATATTCCCCCATAAAGACCCAGTGCTACTTTTATGACAGGTCCAAAACAAATATTTCGCTAGATTTAAGCTTTAAGTGATTTATCACCATTTATAATAATATTACACTCTGTATTTTGTGTTTCTTTCAGCATAAATCTGATATTTTCTGATATTTAATCCATTGTTCATACTGATGTTCTTTAAAAGGTCAGAGTAAATTCAAAGGTCATTAAATCAGAAACAGAAAAAAACTAAAGAAAAAGTGACATTTTCAACAAATATCAATAACTGAGCATAAAATAAGTGTGTCTATCCACTGTCACTGATCCAACTCCATGAGTTCTACTGGTGAATCGGTGTTCTTAAAAATGACAGTGTTTCCACATTCACTCCAGAGCCTCTGAACATCAAAATGGGTCATATCTGATGACCACAAAAAGATGATAAACTATATTTTACCCCAATTGTTTATACGTATTGATAGAATTAGTGAATCCACAGGTATTAAACAGTTTAGCTCAGTAGATGCTTCTGATCTGTGGTGGATAAGGTTAGGTAAGATAAGATTTTTATCCCACTGTGGGGACATTTCACAGTCAGCAGCAGCAAGTGCAGAGAAAAAGACAGGGAGAAAAACCACAAACTAGTGAAAAATGAAGATTGGAAAAGATAAGAAATTTGGTATTCATATAAATATAGAATTAAAGTCAAATATTATTTACTTTGTGATGGATGTTTGGGTCTAGGTCTGCAACTAATGATAATTTTCCTAATTGATTAATCTGTTGATTATTTTACAAACTAATCAATTCTTTGGATAGACAAAAGACTCAATTCTTAAAAGATTGATATTCAACCCAAAGTAATATAGGCTGCAGATAAGTCACTAACGATTACATCCCTGTAATGGTTTTGGGTATAGATAGCGAGCACTAGCCCACTACCTACACTCGTTATGACTAGAGACTACCAAAGTATAGTCTTCAACAAGCTCCGGTTATAAGCCATCAAACTAGCGTAGTATGTATTAGTTCCAGTCAATGATAGGTAACGTTAGTCTGGTGGAGATGGATGAAAACATTTTAATTATGATGATGGTGTCGAACTAGCTAGCGGGCTAAAGTACTCATGTAGGCTATCTTCAGCTAGGTTTACATTATGTTCCTGGGGGTCACAGCAGCCCCATCTGCCAAGTTTTGTTTCATAAACAGCGTACTACATTTGGGCCAAACTGGGCTGCCATGGCCACCATGAACATAATGTAAACCAGCTTTAAAAATCTGGCCCAGCATCAGAGGCTTCTTCCATACTGCTCTGTGTTTTCCTGTTATACTACACAGTGTTCGGGCATGCCTCAATACTAACATGTTCAAGACCCAACGAATCGACTGCCGAATTTGTTGCCAACTCTTTAGAATCAATTTGGGTTGATTTAATCGATTCGTTGCTGCAGCACTATTTGGGTCTTTGTGGTGTAAGTGTTGCTGGAATGAAACAATGCAGATAATTCACCTGCAAGCCTGTGTGCAGAGGTGTGAAGTGGAAATACCACACTGCAGTGGTGAGAACTGGCCTTAACCTGGATTAAAACCCCCGTCTACTTTTAGTGACATAAATAACCTGATTAATGGCACACTGATGTGATGCTCACCTTGCAGTTGGGGCTCGACTTCTTAAAAACTCTGGAAGGAAAAACAAACAGAAAACACGTTAAAGTCAGTCTGAAGCAGAGAAACGCTCAAACGTTTAGGTACAAACGGTGCCAAGAATCTGAGGAAACATCAGAATATAAACTCCGACCACAGTTCAGGATTTCAACACAACAGGAAACCGAGGAGGAAGCAGTGGCAGAGACTCAGTTGGTACGAACAGGAGCATTATGGGATGTCACCGCAGCTTTCAATGGGGCAGTTATTTAGGTCGAGTGGTAGCCGGCTCATGACAGATCACTGAGACTTAATCAATAAACAAAATTAATCAATGAAAAAATTAAGGAACAAGTAAATGACACCAAGAAAGAATCAATCATATCAATCAATAAAGTTCAGAAGTTCAAGACAACACATTCAGATGAACAGTAAGGAGTTGGATTTTCATATAATCGATACAGTCTGGTGAGCTTTTGAACTGGTTTAGTGTTAACTGATCAATAGCAGACCAATAACTAACAAACAATGTGACTTAAGAAGAAAGTCGGAAGAAAACATGAAAGAAAACAAACACACTTTACTAGCGGCAGCGATAGATGTTTAACTGTTGAATTAGAAGTTGTTGCATAAATCTGTGGCTGAATCTGTGCTCGTTCAAGGATATCGTGATGAAAGACTGAACAGACTTTAAAGCTGATTTTTTTTTTTTTTTAAATAATGAAACGCAATTGAAGTAAATAACAATTAAAAACCAAATATGAATAGTGATAAATGTTGGTACCAACACTGAGGGCTTAAAAAAAAAAAAAGGTTGTTTCTGGTTACCCGACCTACCCTAGAAAAAAAAACAGCTGACCCTAATCTTTTTACAATGACCTCCACTCCAAGTTCTTTCAAAATACCTCAAATCTACAGAAATTTCTCAGCTTTAGCCAAAACTCACCTAGTTTAAATCGCCAATTTCTGCTAGAAATCAGAGTCCTGCATGGTTCTAATTTTAACAAACCGCAACCGCCCGTACCAGTCACATTTAAGCCTGCATCTGACCCGTTTTCCAACAGAATTAAAATAAAGTTCCACACTCGAACAGACCCACTATAAATACACCTGATATCCGACCCAAACCAGAATAAAAATCAGTCGGATATAAAAAAAACTAAATAAATACAAACGTTTATCGCTATGACAATCGAACCACAGTGATGTGTGCAGCTGCAGAGCCAAATGAAAACGTTGCTCAACACAGAATCTTAACAGAGAGTTTGTTGGCACATGTTTTGTAGCCTAATAAAAACTGCAAATTAGACCCGCGCTCTCCTGCATCCGACCCAAACCTGTATCCGACACAGCACAAAATGTTTCACCCGTTTCATTAAAATTTGCGGTTCACCCGCCGGGACCCAAACCTGTGCAGGACTCTGCTAGAAATTGGCATTTTAAATGTCTTAAAAGAGCTACCAATCGGCCACCATCTTGAGTCTCGCGAGACTTGGCCATGTTGGCAATGTCAGTCCTTCCACAGGTCCAAAGTGTGCAGTACTAGCTTAAATGGGTCTAAAACACTCAGGACAAGATAGTACCATTAGTAAGCCTTAGACAGAGCATCTGTATTATCAAATATATCAGTGGGCAGTGTGATGCTTACCCGTCGGCTGAGTAAGCCTTATCTTACAGTCTTTGTACTTTTATGTCATTTCATAAAAATACATCTGTGTTTTTGTCCCTGACTTGTGACAGGGCACTACATGTTCAGTTTTCAAAGACAAATATTAAAAGTTTTGAAACAGAAATGTAATAGCATGTTTAGAGTGTGAACAGCCACAACCAGCATGAAGAGTGCACTCCAACTACTACAAAGAGTGAATATAC
>JAQQZY010000007.1:37179255-37189540 GCA_030068375.1 Ostorhinchus rueppellii
AAAAAAAAAACGGATTTGCATGATTTGCGAGGGTCGCACTTTTATGTCTGAAAATCCGGAATTCCGGAAAAATCCGGAAAAATCACATGCATGAAATTACATTATTGAAGTGATTACATTACTGAGTTTTATTACATTTTTTGATTAAGTGCAAATTTTATTACATTTTCAGGAAATGGTTATATTATAGGGTGCTGCACAGTGCTTCAGCTTCACAGTTTGTCATGTCTTTTATGTATTCTGATTGTCTCAGTCTACTCACCATATATTTTTTTAGTTTTATTTATTTATTTTAAATCAGTTTCTTGAAATTCCAGGCGACCCCACGGTTGAAAAACACTGCCTTAGACAATAACCTTCTTATTTTACCTGAAAGACAGTTGTGAGGGCTTTTCATCCCTGGGTAGTGACTGCAGGCATCCTCCGTTCACTCATCTCTGCTGCTGTAAAATCCTAATTAAAAAGGTACAAATATAGTCGTTGAAAAAATAAAACACCCCAAAACATGAAACCGACACTGAAACAAACTTCAGCCATTTATTATAGAAACATCACAGGACTGAGAACACAGTAAAAAAACATCCTGTCGTATCGTTCAAAGTAGAATCTGAGGTTTTTATCGAAGGAGACAGAAACACTAACAGAGTAGAAGATCACCATCACACAAATAAGAAACAGGACTTCATTAAAGGATCAGTCTGGTGATTTTTATGCACTTTACAGTTTGTCCAGAGCACCTACATACAGACAAACACCAATGATAGTGAAGTTTTTCATTCTTAATTTGTAGAAGGATAGAAAAATCAACAGACGTACCCTTTAAAAACCCCTTTGTACAATAAAAAAAAAATAAAAATTCTACAAATTATAATTTCCATATAAGAATGGCTCCATTTAAACTGAAGTCAAATTTAATTGATTCTCAGTTTAATATTGGAGACATTTCACAGTGGTGCTGGACTTGGAAACAGAAAGTAAAGCAATGTATTCATAATTTAGAACCAGATTATAACAATTTGCAGGAAAGCTGTGGGATTAGAGCTGTCAAACACATTTCATATAATCTCACAAAATTAACATCTGCTGATTGAAATTACATTTTTTAACCAGACGCCATTCAGCTGGTTAAAAGAAGTTTAATGCGGTGAAATTATGAAAAAGTATGATTTTAGGCAGATTAAACCTCTAGATTAAAGTCAGCACCTGGTTTGTCTCTGAGCAGCAACGGGACAAAGTCTGACCCAAACGTCAACGTAGGGCTGGGTGATAGGGACGTAAATATTACAGGAACGTTGAGAACTGATCAATAATTATCAGGGTAATTGTCAAATCATTCTTTTTCTAATAAGTATGGAGGCAGATTTTTTTATTCCAAGTGAAATACGAGGAAACCAGGTGGTAGTTTTTGGTTGGAAATTATTAGTAAAAAGATGAAAATGTAGAGGACACACCTGTAGTCTCTCATTCCAAATCTGTTATACTAGAAGTACGATTATATCCATACAATCAAAGTCACTGATTTCTGACAGTAATTCTCCACTATAACATAACATTTTAAATCACAGCGATTATTGTTGTCACATCATCACCCAGCCCTGCATTAAAAAATTAAAAGCATCAGTGTGTAATTTCATTTTTAGGAAATGAAAACAGTTTCATCACAAGTGGAAGTGACCTCAGAAATGGTGTGAAAAGATGATTTAAATGAAGAAAAACATGGTACATTTTAAAAAGTATCCTCCTAAAATATTTTCCCTCACTGGCCTTAGCATTAAACAGACAAATGGTAATAGTACGCATTTCAATAACATGACATTTACCTAAATAAATCTAAACATAATTGAACAAATTACATACTCATATATTCAAATGTAGATTTTCTTTACAGTTTCAATCGGAAGGCTCTGCCAACTAGTAATTATTGATAAATATTTATATGTATATACTTTTTTTTTTTAAAGTATCACTCTGCTGCTCAGATTCACTGTATTATAAATCATTACTTTTTTTCCTCTGATACTTTAATATTTTACAAAATAATTGTACGCAGTGTGATCACATGACATGTTTTCACCATTTAACATTTCTTTTCATGTTTTTTTTTTTTTAATTTTTATCTTTATGCCAAGTTCTGTTTCGTGCCATACCGTATGTTTCAATTTTTGTCTGAATTTAACAGGCTTTGTTGGAAATTTTATTTTAAAGCGGTTTCTTTTCTTTTTTTTTTAAACAATGTTTTATCTTGTCATATCAAATCCTGACCTGGAACGAGCTCCAATGAAGTCATACACATGTGGCTTTATGTGTATTTGGTGTTGAGCACCTGATGAGCTGCGACACACTCTGAATGCACGTTAAACTGGTGAACAGTCTAAGTGTGAACTCGGCTTTGGTCTCCACAATGCAAAATACAGGGGATAATAATAATATAAACAAATGGTGATAAAGCTGTTAGTAAAAGTTAATAATGGAGAGAAATTCACTTGGGAACTGCCACAAATGTAGCACTGGGTCTTTATGGGTTAACCTAATGTTTAATCTCGTTAACTATGTTTCCATAAAAGTGTCAGGCAACTGTGGAATAAATGCTTTTCACAAAAAACAAAAGTTAATGTTTGCTTTTGCAGTCTCCTAATTACTGCGTACCCAGTAAAATGTTGAAGATGAAGATTCAAAATCAGGGGAATCCAAAAACCAGGTCAGGGAATTAACTTTAGGTAGCAAAGGCGCTAGTACTAAACTTTTTTTTCCTCCAGCCTCCTCATTCTGCCATTTTTTCTCATTCATTTAAGAACTAGAACTTGAATGAACTAAAATGGAGTCGGAAAAAGAAAGTGATGTCACAGCTCAACAAGCTGATTATGATGATGCAGCTGCAGTTTTGGAATACTTTAAAATAAGCTTAAAGTACATGATGGAAACACGGCTAGAGTGGACTCCACATCATTGATGCTGTAGGACACAGATGTCAAACATGTGGCCCGGGGCCAAATCGGGCCCGTCATAGGGTCCAATCCGGCCCGGGGGATGAATTTGTGAAATGCAAAAATTACACTGAAGATGTGAACAATCAATAGTGTTGAAATCATTTTAATTCAGGTTCCACATACAGACCAATATGATCTAAAGTGGGTCAGACCAGTAGAACACTATTATAATGACCTATAAATATTGACAACTTCAAATTTTCTCTTTGTTATATTATAAAAAAAGTATCACTATAAGAAAATGTTTACATCAACAGACTATCCTTTTACAAAAAATATGAATAACCTGAAATGTTTTAACCCTCCTGTTGTCCTCATATTCTGTTTACATCCCGTGTCCTCCAGGTCAAAATGACCCATCTTCATTAAATCCCCAATATAAGCAGCTTAACTGAATTTGAAACACCAAATCTTAATTTGCTTGAAGAAACCACAAATCCACAAAGGGTCAATATTGTTCCATTTGGGTCCGATCAAAGGCAGTGCAGTCTGAAGAACAGCTGTCTGTGTTTACGTCCGATACTGACCGATCTGAGACAGAACTAAAACATTCTCACATGGAACTAACTCTGTGACTGGGATTTCAACTCAATTTGACCGTCGGGTCATTTTGACCCAAAGATGATCGTTGTACAATTTTTTGTACAGCTTAAATGGAAATGTGAATAAAGGCAACAATTCACTTTTTCTAATTTTGGAGTCAATCTAGGAAGTCATCAAATTTCAAGTGGGAAAAATATCGTTTGAGGGATTTTTTTTGTTTTGTTTTTAACACAGTGGCGGGTCATTTTGACCAGAGGACAACAGGAGGGTTAAGAGGAGTATATGTAATTTTACCAATATTCCGCCTGTTATTAAATGTTTTGTGTATTTATAATATTAATGTAAATGTAATGCACATGTGTAAATGATAAACTGATAAATTGAGGCAGAATATGGTTAAAATTGCACTTGTTATTTTTAAAACATTTCAAGTTCATATTATTCAGATTTTTAAGGAAACTCAGTCGTAATATAATTTTACTCTTTTCACTGTTGTTATTTTACTGGTCCGGCCCACTTGAGGTCATGTTAGGGGGAATATGGCCCCTGAACTAAAATGAGTTCGACAGCCCTGTTGTAGGACGTCCTGACAAAAAAGGCAAACATGTTCCTGCAGAATGACAGTGGATGCTGGAGGACTTGTACCGTCCATAATCTAGACGTGGACAAACACTCTTGAGTTATTCGTATAGTTTATATATCTTTAATCTGACCTTGGGCGATGCAAAGGACATGACGCAGTGACGGTATCTTTGTGAAAAACTACAGGAGGGGTTTGTTTGGTGGAATATTTGCAGCTGAAGTAGTGAGCCGAGGTGTTAAAATGAATTCCTGCTTAAGAAAATGCTCCATAAAGTATTCAAAATGTTCAGACAGTGGCCACAGCTCATTGAATGTCAATGTTTTTATAGTGAGGATAACTTTGAATACGGAAACACAGAGGAAGAAGGAGAATGGAAACAGATTACTACAGTAGAGAACACTCTTTGAACCAGACTAATATTGACCCATTAGGAACACAGAGAGCTGTAAACATGGAGAACAGATCATTATTGTACCACCAGTTCCTCTTATTACTGACAACCCACACTGTCCTCGTCCCAGAACCCAAGAAAAGTCCTTTGATTCCGTCGTTTTTCAGTCCGTTCTATACAAACCACATCAGTCGTCATCGGTTTACATTCTTGTTCCTGAAGTCAGACATTAGCACCTCCTTCCTGATGATGAGGATTTCTGCCTCTACGATGCCCTGAACGGACATCAGAACAAATTACGGTGGAGTCTGAACCCTGAATTGTGGGAAATTCATTTACTGTCACCTGGTCTTCACCGTCTGCTGCCTGGAGCGTGAGGTCTGAGGGGTGTGTGGTTTCAGTTACAGGCATTGTTTGAGCTCAGAGGTAAAGCATCTGCAGGAGGTTTGTAGCTGCTACGGAGGAATAAAGGTACGGAAGTGCAAAGCAGTCATAAAAAAAGAAAAACCCTCGACACCGTATCAGAAAAAAACGCAAATATTCTCTAAACATTTGTCAGCAATAGGAGGTCTGACTGCCTCTTCATGACAAAATAATAGCTTCTACATCACGTGATGATTAATAAACTACTTTTAATTTAGAGATCGGGCGTCTTTTTAAATTTTATGACGGCTATTTGCTACAGTATAAAGGCAAGGAATGTTGGGAGATGTGTATTACCCACAATGCCACAGGAGTGTTCACCAGTGTGGATTTTAAGTCAGACTAGTAAGGTTGTGTTTCCCTGAAAACAGACCAGAGTCATGTGACCTCGCAGCAGGAGGCGGAGCTAAACATAAGGCGCTGAGGTCAGAAGCCCGCCTCCTCCATGTGCTGCTGCAGAGCATGCTGGGAGGTGCTGAGGTGGACCGCCAGTCCCGCCCCACCTCTCTGACATCATAAGAGGGTAGAGCCTGGCGCTCCTGTCCTCTGTCGACCAATCAGAGGCAGCGGCCATCTGTGTGTCCATCGTTTGTGAGAAATCAAACGGTGATGTGTCACCATCGACCGGCTTCACGGGAGTCCCTGTCGTTATGGCGACCAGTTTAACGTCCCACCCCGCCTCTTTTCAGCACATGGAGATGGTAACGTTGATCCCCAGGTTCCCATTATCGGCGAACAGGTGTGCGATGGAGGTGTCGAATACGAGGCAGTCGCTGTTCATGATGGCAGCGGCGACGCCGTCGTGGATGGAGCGCGGTGTCGCCTCCCAGGTGAGGCGGCGCCGGTTGCCGTTCAGCTCCAGGCGGTAGGCGAAGTTCTCGGCCTGCTTTCTAGTGCCGATGAGCAGGACAACGGCAAAGAACTGCTGGTGACCCTCGTACTTTTCCTGCTTCTCCAAAACTAACATGAAGTGATGACTGAAGCACGACTGCATCATGACCCAGTCAACGGCGCCAGGAAGGTTAATGTCTGTCGCCAGGAACACGATGTCCTCCCCCTGAAGATACGAACCACACATGGTTTTATCAAGAACGGAAAAGTCTGACCAAACATCAGTTCATTAAGAAAAACAAAATGAGGAAAAAAAGAAAAACCTGAGGGAAAATATGTTAACTGTAAAACAAGACAGAAAAACAACAATAATAACAAGAAAAAAATAGGACCAATGAGCCTGTAGCTCTTTGATCAACAATCGATACCCAGTGGAATTTGTGAGGTTTTCAGGTTCTGTTCTTTTCGAGTCCTGTGGCCTGGATCAGTGGTACTGTCACCAGAGGAGAACTCAGCTGATTAAATCCAAGTCATGTGACTTTGTATCCGTGCTCAATAGTAACTATGTCAATATCTGTAACCATTTCTATGTTGTAAACCATTAAAATATGGACCAATAGAAGTAAAGGCACATTTTTAATATCTCAAAAAAAATTTATCAAAAAATTTATAAAATCAAAATTTCTCTAAACTGTGAACAAACTTTGTAGACATCACCCCAAGGAAGCTACACAATTATTGTTTTAATTTTATTTATTTTTTAAATGAATCCGACTAGGAGTTTCGGAGGAAAAGGTTGTTGAAATCTAGAAATTGGTGACCATGCGTTTGGCCCTTTAAGGTCAAAGGTCATAGACCCAAATTAAAGTCCATATATGACTTCCTATCTGTGCTCCATGTAAATATACTGACATATCTAAGCATTTCCATGTTATAAGGCATCAAAATGTGGCCCATTATAAGTAAAGGCAAATTTTTAATATTTCAAAAATTTGTTAAAAAGAAAAAAAAAAAAAAGGCTATGACCATTGAGCTAAAACAGAGGGAAAATATGTTAAGACAACAACTAAAACATATGTAAAATCAATACTAAAAAAATATAACTATCACTATGAACAGGATAAAGATAAAGCACCTGATAAAATAAAGCCACACAAACGATGACATCACTGATCTAAAACACAAGTACACACAGTCTGCTTAGATCTACTTCACTCTGCTGTTGAAAATAAAGAATAACAGACTTTAAAAAGGATGAAACGTGCCGTTATGATTACCAGCTAACAGAGGCTTTCTGTTACCTGTAATGTGGTGATGGATTTGTGGGCGTGCATCAGGTGAGGCATGACGGCCTCCAGGGAACCGTGCCATTTACATGTGGCTCCAGGACACGGACACGTGTACGGCCTGAACTCACACACCTCCTCATGGTCCGGTTTCTCACTGTGGTGGAGTGACAGCAGACAGCCGGCCGACGAGTACTGCAACACAGCAAACAACACAAACATTTAACAAAAACCAAATACAACTGGACGGTCAGGAATGTATGAATGTGTTAAAAAAAATCAGTTTGTGTAAAAAAGATTCAGAATTTGGCGTTCAAAGTCTTTTCTGCTTTTGAGATACTTTTATTTGCACATCACTTGTCCTTCATATTTACGACAGATATTGTGAGAGCCACACAAACTCATATTGATGTCATTTCCACCGTAGCTACTACAACATATACATCATGCTAAACCACAAAATTAAAATGTTCAAAATTCAGATGTCAACACTTTTTTGATTTCAGCTGTTCAACATTAACGTCTTTGGCCAAACTTTAGATTTTTATTCTGGGCTGGATACGAAAACTGTAATGATACTGGTTATTGTGGTATGATTTTCCCTTCTTTTCTGATAATTATAATTACATTCATATGTAGGGCTGCAAAATATATTGCAAAAATATTGTTATTGTGATAACAGAGTATTATTATTATTATTATTATTATTATTATTATTATTATTATTATTATTATTACTACAACATCATTTAGATTAGAGACTTTATTGATTCCACAAAAGGGAAGTTCAACGTTCAGCAACAGAATAAAGTGCAAGAAAAATGTGCATGCATAAAGATAGTGCAAAAGAAAAACAATATAAAATATTAAGTCACAAAAATTTTAATGAATATGCACGTATTTATAAGAGGGTGGAACTGCAATTTAATCCAAGTCTTACTAAATCCTCCAAGTCATGAAGACCAGACATTTGTCTTCATTCTTTTTAATACTTTTGCTCCTTTTATAGCATTTGTCATTTTATGTCGTACGAGTCATTTTGTCCTCATTGTGTCTTTTACAAATTTTTTTTTTTAACCACAAATAAACTTCTCTAACCCTTCTGGAATTAACTCATGGTTGGACATTTATCATGTTAATAATCCGTAACATCAGTTGTAGCCGCCTGGGACCCAATGACGATGGGATCTGTGTCCTGTCCTGACCTCTGACACCCCCCACCCCCACCTGTCTGGATGGACCTCCTCATGGTCCCCACCCTACTGCATCTTTACAGACTGGAACTACAGCCGTAAATGGACGTCCATCAGTCCTGGTGCATCTACAGTCTGTCCGTCCATGGGAGTGGATCGGCCCTTCACTGTGGTTCTCCTCAGGTTTCCCTTTACCCACTGGGTTTTTGGAGTTTTTCTTCGCTGAGAAGGAGGGTCTAAAGACGGTTGACGCCCAGGACATTAATCCATTCCCTTCTTCTACCACTTTTTGTTTTCATATCCACCCTGTGTGCAGACCACAGACCTACGCCATCTGTGGAGCAGGCAGGTACTCCAGAAAGCAAAAAGTATTATTGCACACCCTGATCATGTCCTTAAAAGCAGGTTTGTGTTGATGCCCTCTGGGAGGCGCCATCTCGCTCCCAGCAGGAAAAACGGATCGTTATGCACATTCCTTTATTCCTTCTGCCATCAGGCTTTTAAATGTTAGTGAGAATGCATAACAGGTAGTGTAGGGTACACTATGCAATTGCATGTTTTATTTATTTATTGGCTGATTGCTATGGTTGCACTCTGTCCTTCTGCACTTTATTTCACTGACACATCTGAGTGAACTGTTTATTGTGTTATGTGTATTTAATGTCATGTCCTGCTGCGAGGCCATGTCTGCAAACTGAACTGCCCTGGGGGGGTGGATGGATAGATTGATCTATCTATCTATAAAGTTGAATTGAATTGAGTTAACGTGACATTTATTTTATTTCTTTTTCTATTCTACCAACATTTTTGCCTGTACTGTCCTTAATTAAATATGTGGCAGTTCATATTAACAATTTCAACCATGAAGTTTACTTGAAAACTAAAAAAAATTACATGTACTAAAATCTAAAGTCTCATTGTGTTGCAGCTTTTCATATCGCAGATGTTTTACACTGATGAGCTTCGGATTTATTTTCTTTTATTTATGCATTTATTTTTCTAATAAAATACTTCCTCACACTTGAGAGGTTTTAAAGTGGTGCCTCTTATGTGTTGTCGCTACACTACAGCGGTATACCATCTGTCAGCTGTCGTTAAAGGTAAATGTAAACGTGCGATTGTGAGTAATGTTCTCGCCTTTTGTTTTCCTCCTCACACTGGAGCTGAATTTATTGGGATTAAAATGAAGAATAAAACATGATAAATAAGTCTTGACAGAGCTGCAGGTTTGTTGTCGTTTCCATCATGGAGCTCCTACAGATAAAACGGGGGGCTGTACGTGAGGAGGAGGAGGAGGAGGAGATGATGAGGATGGTAAATGAAGCATGAAAGCAGTGAAGATAGAGCGGCGGCGTCATCACTGATGCCGTTTGAACATCCAACACAGAGATACCACATCCATAAACATGAGGAGAGAGAGCAGAGGGGGAACTGAAGAGGACAGACAAAGACACAAGCAAACACAAACATCCTCCTGTAGCTTCACCATCCTACACACACACACTCATACTGTAAGAGACACTGGTTCATGAGTGGGTGTATTTTTGTCTCTTCAACTGCAGATGTTCACAGTCAAATAAGGATGGGTGATTAAATCAGTCATCATATTTTTGCTAAAAGAATGATATTTATTTTTTTCCAATATCGACCTCAATATTTCCTAAAAGCTGATATTTAATCAGTAGTAAAAATGTTATAAGATATTTGATCAGGCACCTGTGTGGGCAACACTGGAAGTAGGACTGTACACTATATCAAAAAAATATCATTATCGCGATAAAGTGTGCAATATTCATATCTCAAAGACATGCATTTGTTTTGTTTTTTTTTCATTAACTTTTCTGTTTTCCACACCATGGGGTACCACAGTGGTTTTCTCTATCACTCATGCTAGATTTTCTATCCAATAAACTGAAATAATGCTACTGCTGCTGATTGAATGACAGTTTACATGTTATTAATGTTGAAAATATGGGAATATTTTCAGAGCACAACTTTGTCCAAGGCCTGAACACTTGTATTTCCAGATGTGATTTTTCTCTGCAGTA
>JAQQZY010000007.1:37359720-37370016 GCA_030068375.1 Ostorhinchus rueppellii
CCGCGGATATAACATTCTGACACCTCTACAAACCTGTAGACAGCGCCAGAATACCACCATGCCATGGCACCTTTAACACCTAGTCCTAATAAGAATTCTTTTCTTTTTTAATAGTTTACTGTAAATTTGGTGGAACTCTTATGGCGCTGCTGTACAGAATTCCTCCATACTACAGGTTCTGTTAATGTAGAGGAATGCTGATGTAAAAAGAAGATGGTAATTATTGGCTCAGGACAGCGATTAATAGAGACTTGAAGTACTTTTCCACTGGTTCCCATGTTTCTTGCATAGGTTTTTCAGCTTAATTGATTTTTCTTGCTTCGATGATCCATTCTCTCTGAGTTGGTGTATTTGAAGATTATATATAATTACCTCTTTTGTGACGATTCGTTAACAAGATTCAGACTTTTTATGTTTATGCGTAAGTGATCCAGATTTCTGAGGACTGTGGTTTGAGTGGGATGGTGGATCATTGTGTTCTCTGTTATGCCACGCCAATTAAATTACATTTAATTACGCAACAAATGGATTAAAGTTCCCTCAACGGCACCACATTTTATCCCTGTATTGTCGTCTTTTATACCCGTATGACCTATTAACTTTTTCCTATTGCTTTGATTTATTTATTGTGCAATTGAATGGCTGCTTTGTGCTCTTCAGTGTTACATTATAAGAGATTCTATCCTCCCTGATCCTTTTATTGCACAGCTCACATTCTGAGGGTTTACTGTTAAGTGTTTACACAGGTCCCCATTAGCTTCTACTATAGTGGTGGCTATTCTTCCTGAGGTCCATTAAAATCCATTAAAATACAGATACAGTTTCAGAAATAAAACAAGTTTACAATTCAATGTTATCGTCTGCAAGTTGAAGATTTCCAACACCCACACCATAAAGCATTTTAACTTTTATCTCCATGGCAACTTGGATTACGAAAGTCAAAACAATCATCTGTATTCTTGCACCTCGTTGAGTAGTTCCTGTTTGAGTGTTCTTTGAAATGAATATGTTTTTAGTGTGTTTGTGTGAAGGTAACTTACTCCATAGACTGGAGGATCTGGAAACGACTGAATTTTTCAATCTATTCATTTTTGGTTTGGGAAGTTCCAAGTAACCATGGTAACCTGTCTGGTGCCATGATTATTTTGTAGATCTCTATGCCTTATTCTGTCGGTAAGAAAGTCCGGTTTCCGTTCACAATAGCACTCCTCATACAAAGGAGGGGGTTGAATTAAATTTTTGCCTCGACAGTCAATCATGATGGACTGTGATGCATTTTTGCAATGTTTTTTCTGAAGGAACAATTAAGAACCAATCTGGCTGCTCTTTTTTTGGACCAGTTGGATTTTTTTTAAGCTCTTTTTTTTTGCCTTTCAACGGGACCACACTGCCATGCAGTAACGTAAATGTGCACATAGACACAGAAGCACGGGACATATATGGACCTGACATACCAAAGGGACTCTAAAGCAAGGTCCCATCTGTGCAGCTGAGGATAGTTTAGTTTACACCACACACACAATCATATTACTATTGGCCATGATGGGGAAAAAGAGGGGGAAAAAAGGGAATAAACAAAGCTAAAACAAACCCCACTTGTATATATTAACCATTCTTTGGATGCAACTTTCACTGCAGGTCATATTAGGTCATTTTCATATTTAGTCTTCTGATTCAGACAAGAAGTAGCTGCAGATGGATTTCCATGTATCTATCCATTTTTCCAATATTCACCCTATTTATAGCGCCTGAAGCTTTAAGTTTTGGATTTTAACATGTTCAGGACTGTGTATTCATTTTGGTTATGTGAACACAGAAACTAGAGAATATCCCTTTTCCAATAAAATGTGATGCACATATTTTGGTCGAACAACCCAGTCCAATGTAAAAGTAAGGTGAGAAGGATGAAAAGGATGTTGAAACAGCTGATTAATACTTACTGTTATTTAATTAAATGAGAAATATCTATCCACAGTGGCCTTCCCTTTTTGCATGGTATTGTTTCTGTCTCTGGGTAACAATATGTACAACATATCTGTAAAGCTGTTGTATTTCCTCTGCATTGGTCATAACAAGAATCTATTCATACAGCTAAATCTAGTGGGAGGTTTTCTATAAATCCAAATGAATAACTTACATTTCTAATCAAAAAGGTCTTTTTATTTTTTTTGTAAAATCCTTTTGCATCCTTAACAGATATTTGGACAAACGCTGTATTTAGTTTATGCTAGACCAGAACTTATATGTTCTTGGACTCCATAAGCAGCCAAAGCATCTACCAACATTTAAACAGTGCAACGATCCATCAGGATTTTGTTAAAAACACAAAGTGTTCTACTTTGTCGTGATGTTTTCTCTGCAGTAAATGTTTAAGTTTACTGCTGTTAGACAGAGGGTGGGTGGTTTGAATGCATCAGTGTAAAGTATCTTCATTATAAACACACCATAGGTCTTACTCCCACTGCTCAACAAGTCACGGGGTACCTGATAAGCTGCAACTATACAACTCAGTGCAACAGCTGAAGTAGTATAATTTCTTAAGTTTTCTGTATGAGAAAACATTAGCCTTTGCAAATGAATGGTAAGACAGAAAAAACGTAAAGGAGAGCTACAAAAATAAAATGAGAGATATCATCGTCGTCATGCATGTTTGTGAAATATGGCAGGATCGTTGTATTATATTATCATTATCATGGACAACATCATGAGACTTTTGTTAGTTTACACCTTTTCCTTCAGCTCTTTATCAATCTGTCCCTAAAAAGCCTTTTTTTGGCAGGAGGTGCCAAAAAATTCTGTCCAAATTAAAAGACCAAATCTAAAGAGACATATCATGGACGCTACTTCATGCTGCTGTGAAAAGTGAAGCCAAAATATGAGTCATTTCTGTACAACTTGGAAATTTCGTGACATTTACACTTTACCCAGTGTTCCAACTGATGAAGTAGTTGAAAGGATGCTCTTTTTTTTTTTTAATCTTTTCTTTTTTTAATCTTCAAGCCCCAGGTGATAACACTTCCGGTCTTTGCCAGTCAGAGAGCTCAGTGCCCACCCTGTCGTCCAATCAGACCTGCAGTCAGCAGGACAGCCCCACCCACGAGGGGGTGTACGCCGTGTTGTTGCTGGGTCAGCTGCTGCTCGGCATCGGTGCCGTCCCCATCCAACCGTTTGGCATCTCCTATATCGATGACTACGCCAGTAAGAAGAACTCGCCACTCTACCTTGGTATGTTACCATGGAAACAGTGAATACCTACATGTTTGTTTTTAAGTCTTTAAATGGTCTGGCCCTCCTTACCTCTCTGAGCTTCTCCATCCCTACACTCCTGCTCGGTGCCTCCAGTCAGCGGACCTGCTGCTCCTGGAGGTACTGAGGTCCAAACAGAAGCTCAGAGGGGACAGAGCTTTTTCAGTTGCTGCTCCAAAATTGTGGAATGAGCTTCCTCTGCCTATTAGACAAGCCTCATCACTGTCTGTTTTTAAAACTAGGCTGAAAACCTATTTTTATGCTTTGGCTTTAAAACAGCATGATACTCACTTTTTGTGTTTTATCGTTTGTTTGTATACTGTTTTATTTATTTATTTATTTTTTTATTGCTTGTTTTTAAACAACAGTTGTTTTACTTTTGGTTTTATTATTAACTTGATGTGTACAGCACTTTGTTACAGCTGTAGTTGTTTTGAAGGGCTTTATAAATAAAGTTGAGTTGAGTAACATCGCGGAGTAATCGTTATACTAATACTAGCGTGTCGATCCATGGGAATCCTCAAGTTCCAGATGTGGTAGTTTTTATGCCGGACTGTCCAACCCTGGTCCTCAAGGCTTGGTATCCTGCATGTTTTAGAATGTATCCCTCCTCCAACACACCTGATTCAAATGATCAGCTGATCATCGAGCTCTGTGGAAGCCTGACGACCATCAGGTGTGCTGGAGGAGGGAAACATCTAAAACATGCAGGATACCGGCCCTCGAGGACCAGGACTGGACACCCCTGGGGTTTTTTTTTTTAACACTTTCTTTTTATTGATTATTTTTAAGAACATGAAACAGATATGGACATACAGAAGGAAGAAGAGAAAAAAAAATTATGAACTAAAGAAATGCCAAAACTCAAAATAAAAAGAACATAGTGGATTGCCATGTGTCCACAGTTGCTTATTTAGTTTAACAGTTGCTGTTTTATGTTGTTGGGTATTCGTCCATGCATTTGTCCAGCAGTCACCGCCAAAGCGTTCTGGCCATAGCAACATGATTGTAGGATTATTGTATTCTAAAATTACTAATATCTCCCAAAAATATTGGTCCTATCAACTTGCCATTTTTGGTACTGTCTTCCTTGACCAAAAATACATAAGTATGTCAAACTGCAGCTGTCAGCTCTTTCTGTATTTTGTGTGAATCCACAGACACACACACACACACACACACACACGCATGCACACACACATAGGCCACTTGGCTTTTATAGTATAGATCAGGGGTGTCAAACTCATTTTCCTCCTGGGGCCACATTCAGCCTAATTTGATCTGAAGCGGGCCGGACCAGAAAAGTAATAACACAATAACTTAGAAATAATGGCAACTTGTTCTCTTTGTTTTACTGCAAAAAAAAAACAAACAAAAAAAACAACAACATTAAATTATGAACATATTTACATTTACAAACTATCTTATCACAAAAAACAAGTGAATAACCTTTAAAAAAAAAAAGAAATCTTGTGAGAAAAATAAATGTAATTTTAACAGTTTTATGCCACATCTTATCATTTGTACATGTGCATTACACACAATCGTTAACAGGTAGAATATTGTTTAAAAAAAAAAATTTCTCATTCAGTTTCTCATTTGCCCAGCTCATTGTTCTTGGTTGTTTCTCGGTTCAACTGGACTAATTTTGCTCTTTTGAAGCAACACTAGCCCATTTGAACCTCGAAGAACTACCAGGGAAAATTTAGGTTTTTTTCATTATCTATAGGTTATTCTGCAATTTTTTTTTTAGTTTAGATCATATTGGTCTGTATGTAGAACCTGAACTAAAATGAATGTGACAGCCTTGATAGTTAATATCTTTAGCGTAATTTTTGGATTTCACAAATTCATCCCACGGGCCAGATTCGACCCTTTGGCGGGCCTCTTTTGGCCCACGGGCCACATGTTTGACACCTGTGATATTGATGGTAATTCTGATTATTGAACATAAAACTCCACACTCTGTAATGTCAAAGGTCTCCATATGTTCCTGACCTTGTTCTGTCCACAGCCACTTAAATACACATTAAAAACAAACCCAGACTGACCCGTTGACTAAAGCATTGCTCTTTTCACAGAATTGGAGCTTAAAATAACTGCTCAACACAATGCACTTAACATTACACAGGAAACGGCTTTGTCAAGCCACACTGAAAAGGTATTTTGGTCAGCTTTGATGATAGAACAGGTTCACAGAGGGCTTGCATATAAGAGCTGTTGACCTTTAAAGTTTATTCATTGTTTATTCATTCATTTAATACCAAAAAATACACCTGAAATGAAACTGGATACACATGGGGGGTGGGTGCAAAGTATAAGGTTTCAGTGTATGATGTTTAGTCACGTACCGTGGTAAAGTTGTAAACCAGAGCCAAGTGTAAACCCTCCTCCTCCTGTCGATGTCACGGAAGCAGTGGAAGTCTGGACGTTTTAGTTCAGGGGATGTAAGTATGTGCTGATAGTGTACACTAACACTGGACGTACCTTGATATTAAACAAAATCAAGCTGAAGAAGAACATTCTGAAATTCTATAGAAATATGGGAATAAAAACACAACAAACCTCATTTTTATACACTGACTTTAATTATGCCTTAATGAAAACATAACTACTAATATTATATTTAATTTATTTTAATCAGATCCTCCTAAATTCCCTCTAATTCTCACACACTAGACTTTAAGTTAAACATTTTTGCTTACTTCTTATAAACGATCTTCATCCTTGTAGAAAGAAACCCAAATATAATAGTATTCCTTTTTATCTTGTACCAAAATAAATGTTACACAAAATATCCATGACTAAAAATTCTAGGTTCATTGCATAAATTGTCATGTAGTCAGAAAAATGCTTCTTCAGGATTTTACTTGCAAATAACAGAGAAAACAGTGATTATTCACAGTAGATTTCAACTCAAACTAATATATTATATAAAATATTGAATTCCTGAAACCAAATTTTGCCACTGTAGGATATTTTAATTATGCAGGCTATTGATTAATGTGTTATAATTTACTAATTAGAATTATAATACCCTGTTTAGAAGTAATTTATTGAGGAATCCATTTAAATAAACAAAAAAGTTCACATGACATAATATGTTTTATGTGTTCTATCATGGAATGGTTTATTTATGATTAACATTTATGATGCTGCTATTACTCAGATACTGTTGCCACATCACATAACACAAATGTGTGTTTTTTTTATGTTGTCAAGTTAAGGTGTGAATGCAAAGACCACTGTGCTGCAGTTTAAAGCGTTAAAACATGGGTTTGTTCTAGTTTTTCTTCTTGCTCTATTTTTTCTCATGTTAACCTCGTTGATTTTCTGAAGCACTTCCTGGTCTGTTTTGCTCCCCAACGAGGTGACAAATACCTCCTTCCTGTTGATAATTATCATGTAGCTGTTAACATGAATGGAATTTATCATTTGTCATTAGAGGTTGATAGCACAAGCATTTCCTGTCCTGACACATTTTCCGTGCAGAGTGACGGTTGACAGCTGTAAGCTATAAACTGTGATAAACCCACATGAGGAGCCAAAAACAGAAAAACAAATATACGGAAGTGTTGGAGCCTTCATGTTCAGAACCTGATGTGAAAAAGCCTCTGCAGAGTAGCACCAACCTGCAGAATTTGTACACTCATGAAACTGGACTCCCCCCACCCCTAGTCTTTCTCTCTCTCTCTCTCTCTCTCTCTTGTTTTCTCTTCCTTTACCCTCTCTCTTTTACCCCCACTGGTCAAGGTAAACGTCCATCTTCCAGGAGTCCGGGTCTGCTCCAAGTTTCTGCTGTTAAAAGGAAGTTCCACTGTCACCAGTTACATGTGTTTGCTCCTGGAGGATTCTGTTAGGTTTCTGCAAATTGGCTTCAGAGTCTGGTTTCCACCGGCTCCACATGTAAAGTATCATGAGATAACTTTTGTTATGATTTGGCGCTATATGAATAAAATCTGATTTGATTATCTGTATTTGATAGTAAAAGATGCTTTTTACATATTATAATGACAAGTTTCAGCTTCTGTTAATGACTACTGCAGAACACGGTCATTATTCACCTTGACAACATTTTTAGCTCAGCAGCCAACAGGCCATGAGCTGCTTCATCGTCTTTGTCATTGTGGTTTTTGTTAGCTATTTTCACCAACATGTTCTCTGACGAACTTGGTTACAAACTTTGATTGCTGTTTTGAGACGTTCTGATTTTTTAATTTTTGGTGAATTTTTTTAAAAAATATTCAAAATGTGCCTTTACTTGGTTCATATCTTCCGGGCTATAACATGGAAATTGAGATATCAGTTTAGTTACTATTGAGCACTGATAGAAAGTCGTATATGGACTTAATTAGTTGAGTTCTCCTCCAGTCAAAGTTCCACCCACTTCTACTGGGAGACTGATTTCCTGCATCCAGACCACATGACTGGAACATAAAACAGAACCTGACAACCTCACAAATTCTACTTTGATTCTTGATAGAACATGCCAGTGAGATACCGACACATTGGTTTTATTTTTTCCACTGTCATTCAACTGTAGTTCTGATGTTTTGCAGGAATCCTCCTCGCTGTCACGTCCATCGGCCCGGCCTTCGGCTTTGTCACCGGCTCCTTGATGCTGCGCTTTTATGTCGACTTTGACAAGATTCCCCAAGGTGAGGACACTCCCACACATAAAGCACAACCACTCACACTGAATTCATCAGGTTTATTGTGTTGGGAAGAGGAGGACTTCCTGCTTGGGTGTCTTATTCCTGATTGCCATCAGCTGGCGTGTGTGTGTGTGATGCATTTAGGTCAATGTGCTTGGCCTTTTAACACAAGTGTGACTTTTATTTGGAGATTTATTTGGAATCAGTTTCACCATTGACAATAAAGAATGTCCTGTGGTTCATCACCCAAACAGCAGCAGCAGTAATAACCCTTCCAGGCATAAAACACAAATGTTTGTACTTACACTGCATGGACAAAAGTATGTGGACACAGTTATTTTTTTCTAACAGGGGTCTGGGATACATAACAATAACGACAAATGTCATAATACACTTTTATATTGCGATAAATATCATTGCATTACAGTGGTTAGATTTGTTTAAGTTGTTATCTTTGCTTCCAAAATGCCTTAGAGGTTGTCATTACTTAATTTCTCTCAAAATTATAACATGCAGTAAATTGTAAAAGACAGCTAGATTTGGACCTTTCTAAGTGCACTACAAAACGACTCACTCACAGTATATTTTATAACCTTTTTATTTTTCAAAATGAGGGGGAAAAAAGTCTAGACAGACCATTTTAGGCTCAGAGTTTAAAAGGTTAAGGAAATATTGATGTTTATATTTCAAATCAGTATGAACAGGACGTTTTACAAGCTGTAGCCATGATGTGTCCCAATATTTTTGTCCATATAGTTTATTAACATCAATATATGATAGAGTGTAGTCCTAAAGGAGGAGTTCTCCACCTTTACCATCTGTAAATGTCCGAGTGCTGCTCAGACAGGATCTTTACTGTTTGTATTGACTGGAATACTATGGTTAGAGATGTATACAAATGACAAGTGTATTTGGTTTAATTCTTCTGCGATACGATCAAGTATCTATGGCTTAAAACAAATGTAAAAATGACAGGACTTTGCTAAGTGTCCAGTGTTAACCATCATCAGAAACTAGGTTTTTGCCCTCCAGTGGTTTTGGTTTACAAAGTCACATGAGAAAACTAGGAACTGGTTGTTAAGTCTTATGTTTAGACAAGTTCTCTGAGGATTTACAAGTTGAAACAACTGACCTAAATCAGAACTAGAACCACATTCATGTGAATGGAAAAGGATTATGTGTTATTAAATTTTTGGGTGTTGTTAAAAAAAAAAGGTGACATGAACGGTTGAAATAAATACAACCATTAACCGGTAATTCTAGTTCTGCATATCTGTCATTAATAGTGAGGTTCACATTATATATAACGTAATCTGTATCACAGTGACACACCTCAAAACAATATCAGACTCATGTTCAGACAAGAAACAAAGACAGAACGGATCAGTTTCAAGAAAACAATACTTTCATCGAGGTCTTATTTATCTTGGTATTTTGCAGAATAATCACTGCGATGTAATTATATATGACAGGTAGTTTTTCTTCTTTTTTGACTAAGAAATGTCCACAGACAAATAAAACAAATAAAAGCAGCCTGTTTCCCAGTGGGATGCTCATTAATAGTTGTTGTTTCTGATGCATAGTACCAATAAGGCACTGTGATTGTCTGACATGCACATGAACAAGGCGAAATGCATTATGGAGTGTCTTTAATATGTTTTTAAAGCACTTTTACTATTTGTTTGTTTGCCAAAAATATATCTTCCCAGTGTGTATTTCAGCCAATGATGAGCCGTTTCTTATTTGTCTTGAAATTTAGGATATTATACAAAAAAAATTTGCTCCAAAGGGACAAACATGAAAACACTGATGCAGTCTTAAATGCATATAATTGGGGCACAAACTACAAAAATACACTAGGGGTCCTGTGGTCAGACTCTCCAGAATACTTGGGCTGAAGAACACTGATTGGTGGAACGCACTTGCACTTTAGTTCACCCCGTGTGCATCTGACAATTTCCCATGTGGCTTGTATGGTTTTATTTACAATGATCAGCAACAACAAACATGGAGACAACAAGCAATGAAACTGTGTCTGCTACCGGGTCAGAAGAAATGGAAGGAATGACTGGAAGTTAATTGTCGTCTTATAATACGTGTGATTGTGAAAAATAATACTTAGACATCAGTATCATGGCATTTTCAGAATATGTCATTGTGTAGGCTCATACATGTACTGTAAGGAGGGTCTGGCCATACCCTGTATGCTTCGGAGTTGTGTATGATAAGCCTACACAATGACATATTTCCTGAAAATGCCATGATACTGATGTCTAAGTATTATTTTTCATGATCACACACCCTGTATTATAAGACGACAATTGACCTTTCCGCGGCCACTCCCCAAAATGGTAACTGACCAATCATAGCATAGCAACAGTTACTAAGCTCGGGA
>JAQQZY010000007.1:37506506-37527196 GCA_030068375.1 Ostorhinchus rueppellii
GATAGATAGATAGATAGATAGATAGATAGATAGATAGATAGATAGATAGATAGATAGATAGATAGATAGATATGTGTTTGTATAATTTTTTTTTCCCCCTTTTAATGTATTTTTGCCTTGGATTTGTATGGTGCTTGTGTATTTGCTTTGCCATTCGTTCTTTATATTCATGAGATGTTTTGGTTCTTCCTTATGTTTGAAATGAAATAAATAAACAAACAAATAACCTGATCAAATATGAACCTGAAATGTCTAAAGAAAATTATGTGCAATTTTAACATGATGATTCCTGTTTCTAATTCCTGTCATCTGTAAATTATGTTAATAAGGCATAATATTGTAGAAACTGTTCTTATTTTAGTTCCAAACTTTTTAAACAATATTAGGCCTGTTACCAAATGTTTATGTAACATTGTGTGTAATGCACATGTACAAATGATAAATCAAGGCTAGTGCTGTCAAACAATTACAATTTTTAATCAGATTAATCATGATGATAGATTAATCCATGTTAATACATTAATTTTGACAGCCCTAGTTGAGGCATTAATAGTTAGACTTTATTGATCCCAATCTGGGAAAGTGCAAAATTGTTAATTGTTACTTATTTTTCTTACGACTTTTTTTTTTCAGATTATTCGCATGTTTTCTTGTGAAGGGATCATTTTTAAATGTAAATCTTTTCATAATTTAATGTAATGTTTTTTTTTTGCTCTAAAACAAGACATAAAGTTGTCATTATTTATAGGTTAAGTTTTAATTTACTGGTATGACCCACTTGAGCTTAAATAAGGCTGAATATGGAAGAAAATGAGTCTGACATCCCGTAGCTAGAGGTCTAATTGTTTAAATACTCCAATACCCAACACGTACATCTGTTTTTCTAGAGGCATCGTCTGTCATGTATAGGGGTGAGTGTTGGCAAGAATCTGGCAATACGATACAAATCACAGTACTAGGATCACGATATGATATATCATGATACTGTTAAAAAGGCAATTTTTGTTTGTTTCTTTTTTTTTTTTTATGATTCTTTCCTTGAAGAATTGAATTACACCTGAAATATGCACAAATACTAAGCCTATTTTTATTTGATCACTACAGGATCTGATTCTATGTCACAATTTCACAATTTCCCTGTTAAAACTTAAATTATGTTTTGCAGACATGAGTTTAAAGATCCTGCTCAAATGTTCATATTCTATTAGTTTATAACACTATTTTTGTGCGACCCCAACAGAGGAACAGTAAAAAGTGTTTTTAGGATGCTTCAAATAACCATTATTTAACAAAACAGTGTTAAATAGTAATAAAGAAAATATAAACAACAAAGAAAAAAAAACAAAACTGAACCTCCGCCATATCTGCATTTGAATAAATACTTAAAAATATTGATATACTACTTTTTAACCCTTTCATGCATACTAGTCACTACAGTGGACAGCTATTCTACAGCTGTTCTATTGTGTATTTATGGGTTTTGTTGTTTTAGTTCCGTATCAGCCAACACAGTGGACCCATGTGCATCATCTCATGCACTGTAACTCATATAACTCAGACCATTACTGTAACTTTACTGTTCTTGATAAACCTGATCCGCAGTAACATCTGCATATTATTGTCATTACACTGCAATTAACAGCTTTATTTAAATAAGACATTTTTTTATATAGTATCTCCATGAAGTGCATACTGACTAAAATGTGAGAAAACATCAGATTAGTTGCATGAAAAATGTTTTTATTACATAGTTTTCACATAATATATGAGTAAATATATGTTTTTTGTGTCCAGCTGAGTGGACATTTTCACAACTTGCCAATAAGTTCAAAGAAAATTGTTAATCACATTTTTTTTTCATGCCTAAAGAGGAATAAAACACTCAAAATGTTGATTAAGGTTCACATAATCCATGCATGAAAGAGTTAACATCGATAGAGTATGAAATGAAATATCACAACATATTGTAGAACTGGTATTTTCTTCTACCCTTAGTCATTTTATGTGTTTCATTTGTGTTAGAATGTGCAATGATGATGTCTGAAACACTAGTGCGGACTGAGATTCAGTCTTATTTTGTATTTAAAATCAAAATATATTAGGCTGGACGTAGCAGCCTCTAGGTTTCAGATGTTAAACAGGTTGGTCAGTAAACACAATAATTATCATACAGCCATAATTAAATAAATCTTCATAATCATCATAATTAATAAATCTTAATAAATGTCGTTTGTTCCCCTCAGTGTGTCTCAGTCGGCTGCAGACTCTCCTCCTCCTGTAGGGGGTGTCAGTCCTCAGTCTCCTCCCCCATCGTTCACCTCCTTCACCCCTCACCAGCACCCTGGACACTAAACCCCTCAGCCCGACCCCTGACCCTTTCACTGTGGGGCGAGACCGACACACCACCAACACTTGCAGACCAGCTTCACTGTAAGTCCCGCCTCCTCTGCAGCCTCATTGGACGGTGAGGATCATTTCGGCGCAGATTCAGATACTGATGAACCAACGGCGGTTTTTGTTTTGGATTCGATGCGATCCAGTTGGATTTCACCTCATTGGAAAACCTCAAAAGTGGGACGGTGACGATGAACCAGGGCTGGGCGATGAGTCCAATTCATTCGACCATTTCCAACATTTGCGAAATGTGTCAAATGTTACGACATGCAACAACATATCTGGCCCTTCTAAACACCTTTCATATCAGATTCTGACGTCAGATGTTGTCATCAGAAGTTTAATCCACTCTGTAATAAAGCAACAGCTCATACCCTTCAGATTAATTGTCTGAGTTAATGAGCACAGATACGTTGACGCTAATTTTACACTAATTCTGAATTCAACAGCATTTGACACGATAATCTGAATCTTAATTTTTTCCCAAATGGAGCTTTTTCTGAGGAAGACATGTTGGCTAGGACCACATGTGATGATATTCCAGTGTCCACATATCAGGAATATACCAAAAACATCTTATATTCCAGTTTCAGAGAAGTGCCTGATCATTTCTGTAATTTGTAAAAAAGTTCACAAGCACTTCTGCCACAAAACTTAAAGCAATTTATATATTGGAGATGAACAAAAACACAAATAAATTAGTATTTTTCTAATTAGGAAAAATGCTTGGATCACCTCAGGGATATAGTTATGTGAAATAAAATAATTAAAAAATCTGAAAAGTCGTCATTTGGATTTAAGAAATTAGAATTTTAGTACAATTTATCCTTTCCCTTTTAAAAAGAATCCACATCTTTGTTGTGACCGTTCAACAAACAAAAAGTGTTAATAGTTAAATGAAAATGTCCGCCGCCTCTCCTCCCCCAGCCCAGAGGATTCACCGCCGTCTCCATCTTGAAGTCATCACAAACATTTGATGGTGCAGGGGATTGTGGGAAACCGAGTACTGTCTTGGCATCATTTCTGAGCTGCACCTCTAAAGTGTCCATCAGGTCAGTGGACTGGTTCCGTGCTCTGACCAATCAGAGGGCACCGTTTGTGAATGTCCAGAACCCTTTTGAGTGAATATTTGTCGGTTCTGAAGATGAGTCATTACCAGGAGAGGTTCAAGAAGTCGTGGCGAACAGAACCTCGAGTGAAGAAATCTGAACTCAGAAGCACTTAAACCAGTTCAGTTCAGTATCGGTCCCATTTCTGCTGATCTGAATCCAATTCATTCAGAAGCAAAAACACACCAAACTGAAAACATGAAGGTTTGTTGTTGTTGTTGTTGTTGTTGTGTTTTGTTTTTTTTTAAATCTGAGTCTCAACCAGTGAAACCGACATGGGTTTTACATGTCGGTAAATGCAGCCTTGAAGATTTTTGTGTTTTAACGAAAGGTTTCTCCTGCCTGAAGCCTTCTGGTTTCTCTTTGCGGCAGACTTCCGGCTTCTTCATCTGCATGTGTTGCACTTCAGCCGACGGGACGCCGTGTTTCATGGTAGCAGACGGTTTAATAAACCACCTGCTTGTTAATAGTGTATGAATATGTGAATATCTATGTAAATACTGACTCTGCACTCTTCATCTGCCACATCATGTTCTCTGTCTGACTTCAGTCCATCATTTGGTCATTTTTCAAGGTAAAACCAAATCTCAAAAGACAAAGAAAACAGCTTGTTCAATATTAATTTCAAAACCAAAACATTATGGTGGATAAAGACTTGTTTTTCAGTTTAATGTGAGATTGGATGTTGTTGAAATGCATCTTGGGGGTTGTAGTCTTACAGTCGTTTGCTAGTTTACAAGTCATTATAGCTTTTATAAAAATTTTGTTTGTCTTTGTTTTTCAAGTTTTGGTTTTGATTTGAAAAATGGACGAACAATCGATCCGTGGATTTCAGTCGGCCCTCAATAGCATTTTGTTTCTTTCGCTTCAGAAAGGTCAACAAGGGTCAGAGGCAGTTAGCTTTTTGCACTTGCACAGTTTTGTACAGTTTTGTATCCTCACTCATCGTTCGTGCCTAAATCAGGTGGTTTCAGCAGCATGTCACCTGTCCGTACGTCTCTATAAGCTGTTTTTATTCCAAAAAATAATCTGAACACGTCTCCATCTGAGTCGTGAACAAAATTTCCAAATCTCTTTAAGTGACAGATTTGATTTTCATTTTCTGTCGTCGCGACTTTGCACAGTTAGTTACACCATTTTCATTGTATTCTGTCGCCATGGTAACAGATCTGCATGCTGTAAAATTTTGCTGCTTTGTTTTTGTTTGTTTTTTTTTCGTTTTCTTTCCAGACTTGTTGTGTCTGAAGGTCTTTCCTGTTTCACTTAATCATCAAAATTTGGCTTTAAATCCTAATAGACACATGTGAAGTCTTTTAAAGACAGTTGCCTTCAGTAGAATGATATTACGATATGGATTTTAGCAGCATTACAGTAAGAGAATCATTATCAGACAATTTAAAACCTCTGTAAAGGTTTGAGAATGACAGACAACTACGCAAAACAAATTGACATGACCAAAAATGTAATAAAAATTAATTAAAACTGAAGAAATTTTAAATAAAACATGGAGAAATTATATGAATGAAAAACTGACCTAGAAAATTAAGATAATAAAAATAAAATAGAAAGTCTGCATAATTTGTTAACTGTCTATTCTTTCCCTTTAATTTACAAATAAAAATTATACAAGAAAATTTCATATTTCATTTAATGTGACCAAATTGTCACAATAATTATACTTCATTATATAAAGTGTAATATCGTCATAACATGAAGTTGATAGGCCTTCATTTTCAGATTTTGTCAAGTAAGCGGTACAGTCAGGTGGTTTTTGACTGAATCTTATTCTTGAATATAAAATATACATAATGTTTCTTTGTTCTATTTAAGCAGCTGAAGCATCGCGTCTTAACATTTTTTTAGTTAGTGTTTTCTCAGCATGAAAACATGTTTTCTTATCACACATTACTATTTTAGCCTTGACAAAAAAAAAAAAAAAAGTTTGGTTTTAAATAAAATACTTCATCTTGGTATGTAAAATTGTAAGAAATAGAAGTAAGAATTTTTGAAAAACTGTCACAAACTCAACTTTATTCAAATTTGACTTTTTTTTTTAATTATGTGAGAATCACTGAAAAAGTTAAACTAAAACATACACATTCTGGTGTCCAACTGTCATTTTTGGGCAAAAGGAAAAAAAAAAATAGTCAACTCTTGCAACTTATTTTTTCACTCATACGTTTGAGTTTTCATTCTTGTTTCATAATGTGGACATTTTTAACGCTGATCTGTGAGAAGCAGGAGGGGTTTTCTCTGATGTAACAAGTCGCTGCCAAATTAAACTGTTGTGACGCTTTAATGTTTAATGTATTTGAACTTTGCACAGAAATCTTTCCGTTGTGTTGGCGAGAATGAAGACAAACCGTTTGTTTGTAGCTGGATCCAAATGTGATGTGGGCTCCGTACAAATATCAGCTTCAGAAAATTAAGTTCTGTTTCTTTTTAAAGCCAAAAAGCTTCAATACACAGAGAGGTCAGGAAGTGGGATAATCTGTTTTATGTCAAATTTATATCCAGTATTGACCAGATTCTGCTCCCACGGTTTTACAAACTGCCATCTGTGAGTTTTTAATTTATTATTTTCATTTACTATCAGTTCAATCCAAACTCTACTCTTCTGTTGAATGTTTAGTTGTGATGGACAACATATTTGCTAGTTTTATGGACGAAATGCATCATTAAATAGGAAACTATTTACATTCTTGTTTTTTTTGTTTTGTTTTTTTCCATAGCGTTACTAAAAAGCTTCTTCCACCTCAGTTTTAATGTCCAAAGGCTCCATGTTTTTATCAGTCAGAAACTTTATCACAGCTGATCTTTTTTTCTGATGATTCAACCAAACAGCTCCTCCCACTTCAAGACTCATGAAAATGATGACAAGTCTTCGGTCATGTCGGAGCTGTCAGGTTTTATTGTGTGTTCTGTTTGGTGATGCATTATGTGAAAAAGATCCTTTTGGTTTTAATGCTGTACAAATCAAAGCTTTGTCTGTTTTACACCCCATAACATTATTTTTGTCACATGATGCCAGTGAAACAAGTATAAAATGTTTTGGGGGCATTGAGTAAGTAACAGTTTTCAGTATTAAAGTGATGTTTCAGTCTGGGACGTCGCTGAGTTTTCAGCACAAAAAACAGCAGCGAACTTCTGAATCAGAAGCTTCATATTCAGTCTAACCTCAGCACTTTAGTTCTCAAACCCACAAATCCAAAACACAGCCCTCTAGATACTACAATACCCATGAGTCCTGGAAAAAAAATGGCAACACAATCATTGTACTCAAGTTTTATATGCAAACATTGACTGTAGCCTCTACATTTTGGTTCTCTGACTGTAGAATCTAGAATACCCATGAACCTCTGCTGTGGTTGCACACCGTTGCTGCAATGCATCTTGGGGGCTGTAGTTTAACCGTTTGACATTGAAGTGCTGAAAAACCCACCAATTGACCAGATTGAAAGACGGCTTTATAAAAGGGCTGCTAGAGATTTCCTAGAGATGATAAAGGGAATTAAAAAAAAAAAAAAAAGCACATTATGAAAGAATTCACAAAAGTATTTTCTCAGTGTAAATAGTTTTTTTCCTCTTCTTTTTGTTCTGACAAATTCTCTACAGAAGACAAATGATGTATTTTTATGCAACTAAAAATTCAGAAACTATATTCACGTCTTCATTCCCTCCTGACGGCTATAAAAACAACTTTTTAGTTTTTAGTGAAAGCTCTTCATGTACACTCTATAAATATTATATTGTATATGAAAACTATCAATAAATGAATCTGTATCATATGAGATCATGTTTTTCTGTTAATTTAAAAGTTTTCATCCACTGCTTCTCAGCCACTGAGAGCATTTGACTTTAGATCAACAGGATCTTTAATACATTTTTTTTTTAATATGTATTTTTCTTGGATTGTGTTGCAGTCTAAATAATCACACAGGATATTAGAGGTGAATAATATTTGAACTCACAGTATTATGTGATAAGTGGCACGTCTTTACAAAAAAAAAAAAAAAGCAAAAAAAAGCTGAATATTCTCCGACATCCATTTGTGAAAAAAAGAGAAGTTATTTTCCTGCAAATTTCTGACCATATAATTCAAAGAACATTTTTTTTCATAAAGCTGTTTAACACACAATTCTCAGTCTCAAAAAAATTATTTTACAGACTTTTTTTCTTATGACATTGACTTTATTTGAGCTTGTACCTTTTCATCTTCTTCTGATGGCCGTCTTTTCTGTCTTATTGACCCCCATCTAGGTTGGAATCAGTCTTGATGTTATGTCATGATCAGCAGATTTTTTGTTCAGTTAAAAAGGTTATATTTTCCTAAATAAAATAGAATACAAGTAGAATAACTGAAAGTAAAGTTGGTCTTTATTTTTTTATTAAATTATAAAATTATAAAAACATTTTCAATCAGAAAAGCAGGGGTTTTTTTTATCCAATGTTTGAGCCAATGTCATCATCTTTGGAAAAAAATAAATAAATAAATAAAAAATAATATTTTACAGTTTTCTTTGTCATTTAATCCAATCACTGTCAGCTCAAACCCTGTCTCTACAGTACTGGACAGATGACCAATAAATCCATCACAACAGATCAATAATCTAAACTGTTCTGATAACGGTCCAGGAGCTTCTATAAATGTTCTGCCTTTTCATTCCAGATGAAGTGAATCTCTGAAATGGTTTGGTTCTGATAATAAGAAAAATAAACGTTTTCCAGGAGACGGCTCCATCGAACACGAGTCTTTTTTTAATATCTTGCTCTCATATATATATGAAGAGACTAACAAATTAAACACTGCATCCTATTTAACATTAAGTAAAGATGATGGCTGTTTTTTTTCCTTTAACAAACACTAAGTGGGAGTATCTAAAACCTTTATTCATTTGATGCTGCTGAGTTTTTACTGAACAAACTACAGGTTTTTCCTTTTGTCATATTCGTCTTAAGATGTTTTAATTGGTTCAATATTTAGACCACATAAAGTCAAATTCAAATATTTTGATCATGTTTCACAAATAAAAAGTAGCAAATCCAAAATCTAATTAATTAATGTTTAAAATAAGACAATAGATGGCTAATCATTTTCTTCATCTGTCATTAATTGTTGCTTTAGTTTTCAATTTCTCAAATTTCCAAATGTTTCTATTAAAAGACAACAAAAATGAACTTTTGTCACCGTGTGGATCAATAAACTGAAAACATGTTTTCATTTTGTAACAGTGTCTTTATCCAGATTAGTCTGAATTACATGTACAACTGTTCAAACTAAGATTATATAAAGGACAACATAAGAACAGAGACGACAAATTATTCATTTCAGATTACTTTGACATATTCTTGTTTAAACTGAAAAAACTCTTATGAACTAAAACTAAGAGCTGTTAAACGCCTGCTGCCGTTTTAACCACAAAAATCCTACCAGTTCTTTTAAAATGCTTCAATGTTTTACAAATCTCATACATGAAGGTCTGTTTTCTTCTGATGAGTCACCAGTAGAGGTCAAAGGTCAGCGGGACAGAAGGGGGAGGTCACTGGAGTTCATGATGAGACTGGAGTCAAGGTTCAAACTCTCTGAGAAGAAAACAGGGTCAGAAGATTAAAGCATGTACTGTATATAAATAAGAATGTTTCTTATATGAACCACTTATTTTTGTGCAAATAGTAAAAATCATATTCAATTTAAAAGAAAAATATACAATATTATGACCAACATATAAAAGAAGAAATGTCTTCTGAGCTCCATCTGTGTGAAAAACTCATTTTAAAGAAACAAAAACATGATTGTCATTTTCAGGTGGAAGACATATTTCATGTATGCTTAAAACCGCTTAAATATGACAAACTGAACCATCAAAAGGGACGACTTCTGATTTAGTACATCTGTAACATTCACAAATCTACATTAAAGGCTCATTGATATAGATCAGGGGAGTCCAATCCTGGTCCTCGAGGGCCAGTATCCTGCAGGTTTTAGATGCGTCTCTCTTCCAACACACCTGATTGAAATGACAAGCCTATCATGAAGCTCTGCAGAAGCCTGATAATGAGCATCAGGTGTGCTGGAAGAAGGAAATATCTAAAATATGCAGGATACCGGCCCTCGAGGACCAGGATTGGACACCCCTGATGTCGATAGATTGGTAATTGGGGCCTGATCAGTTCTGTGTCACTGACCTTGGTCAAAGTTAAGTTTCTTGTTGGAGGATCCATCTCCAAGTCCTTCGATATCGACCAGGTCGCTGTTCACATCAGAGTCATTCAGAGCGCTCAGTGTCACATCTGAGGACAGGCAGTGAAGCCATTCTTCAAAAACTAATCACAAAGGGTTTCAAAATAAAAGCTCAGCAAGGTAAAAACCTTCCTCACCTGCTGTTTTCTGCTTCTTGATGGGCGGAGCCAGGGAAGGGCTGCTCTGCATGCCAGTTGACACGACAACCTGAGATGTCGGTACAGCAATCATGGTAGGAGCAGTGGGGACTGGAGTGGTCGTCATGGCGACGGCAGTTTTCTTGACAGTCTTCTTAGGAGATTCAGAGGAGATGGGGACTCGGCTGTCCTCATACAGCTTCCTCTTCACCGTGCTCTTTATCTGAGCTCTGGAAAAGGAAGTCAGAGAGTATTTCAGGGACCAAACTGAGGGTAGGAAACCAGATAAATCACTGCTCTACTCCTGGAGCATGAAGGAAACAAAAGAAAATATTGTATTGCCATAATGATAATTATCAGTTTATCCCTATTTGAAATGGAAGTTGTTGTGGTAGAGGTGTATAACAATTTCTGATAGTTTTTTTTTTTTTTTTTAAGTACACCAAGTTTTTGTCATGTTTTACTCTCAAGGGGAAATACAGGTCCACATGATCAAAAATGTATGGTCTTGATCCCAGATAAACCGGTGTAGTATTTTAGAGAGAAATGTGGAGATTAAGCTCCAATTGTCATCACGCATTCCCATGACTTTAAGACTAAAACTGTACTGATTGGACCTATTGAGGCCCAATGACTTCAGAGTCGTTTTGAAGGATGACAACCAGCGATGACGACTACAATAGTATAAGAAAAGTAGGAAACCGTACATTGGGACATTGCATTTACAAGACTCTGGTAAACCGTTTATAAATCAGTGAAGTGATCCTATCAGACACACTCACACTGTGCGCTCTTTGATTACTGTGCTGATGTTATTGAGATCGTCTCCAAATCGACGTACAGCTAAACGCAGCATCTCAATCTCTGTCTCTGTCCATTTGGCTCTGAAAATAAAACAGAAACACAGAGTCCGTCGATAACGCTGCAGAAGATCAAACACTTGAACATAAAGTTAAGTATTATAGTCTTGTGATGCTGTCAGGTTTCTCCTCCCTCACCCTGCAGGGCTGGAGTCGGACACTGGGTGCAGCTGCATGGTCAACTCCCCCAGCTTTGTGAAGGCAGCACCTGCAGCTGAGAAGATCTCACCCACCTGTAGAGCAGAGGACAGGGTGTGAGTTTTTGGCCTGTGCAAAATATTGCAAGAGTAGCCTAAATCTAGATGAATGTGTTTCACTCATGCTAAACAAAAACTAAAGGCACATCCTTTTTATCATATTTATTGTTGTTATGGATCTCCCTACCACTATAACACTATCTATATTTTACTGCCATTTGGGATGATGTTTCTTTTTGTCAGGGATGCTCAAGGCACTTTATACTGCCAATTTTATACTCTATAATTCCCCACTGATGTTGAATTTGTGTTTGTTTTTGCTATTGGTTCCCCCTTTTGAGCCAATAAAACAAGAAATCATCCTGGTCTGTAAAGAACTGATTTATTCTGCCTCTAAAATTGAGGAATATTTTAAGTGTTTGTCTTGTTCTGGGCATATAGAAGAATTCTAAACCATAAACACATTTGTACCGTTTTCCTTTTGTTGATTTAGAACTCTGACAGATTTTACTTCAATCAGAAATTAAATACGCTTTGTTTACCACTGGAAAGGTAGGTGCACAGACGGAGTTTGCAATAATATCCAAAGTTATGTTAAAAGTATTATTTCTTCAACCCTAAACGTGTTTGTTTGACACTTTCACCAACTTTGAGAAAATGCTTTTAAAGACATCAACATGTAAATCCACCCACACGTCTGTATAAAACTCCTGTTACTGTTACACGGTGCTTTAACAGTCCTGTAGCCGGTTCAGACTCACCTTAGCTGAAGCAGATGTCATGTCGGAGAGGATTTGAAGCTTCTTCCTCAGAAACTTATCTTTAATCAAAACAAAAACACGAAATACCACCGCTAGCTAAAGTTAGCTTGTGTAACGTTAGCTAGCTAGCTGCCGTTAGCGCGCTTCCATTGCGGCGTCGGAGGGATTTACTAAAGAACCGGAAATCTCAAAGGAAACTTTGACACTTTGATTCAGTTTGAAATATTGTTTTGAAATCACATATTAAGAAGAGAATACTAAATAATATAATGGCTATATGGTGGTTATATTAACAACAAAGGCCAACGAGATAAAGAGAATATTCCGCGAATTTAAAAGTCGAAGGCTATTGGTCAGTATCTAATAAAAAGGCGGGACGTGATAGATTCAATGTTTCCATTGGTCAAGAGGAAGCCAAAGACGGTTGATAACAAGATGATCAAGAAAAGTCTGTTCACTTTCAAGGGAAGAAGCGACGTCAACGTGCATAATGACAGTTTTGCGTCCGGGTTGAGATGTGTAAACGTTGGAGTTTATTTTCACAAGATACACTAAACACATGGAAACCAACTATGCTTTTTTTTAGGTTTGCTGATTTAGAAAAACGCATTTTCTTATGTTAGATTCATTTCTATCTTGGTAACACACTCTCGTGCGATCTGGTAATAAAATACTAAGGAGATAAAAACGAACAAGGTCGCAATAAATCGAATACCAATTATACTTAAACAATGCCAGTAGTCACTACAATAATGTATAATCATTCATGAACTTTATTAGTCCAGTATCGTCCGCAACCATTTGACCGCGCCTATTAGTACACAGGAAGTGCCGTTTCACAGTGAACCATCTTTGCTGTAGAGGATCTTTGGAACCGAGTGGTTACTGATCAGCTGACTGCGGGGATCGGTTGGACCGTCGTCCTTCCCTTGGACATTTTTCATTTTAGTGATTAAAAAATCCGTACGGAACCAGACTGATCGAACCGGCGGGACGAAGACATGCCGTCTTTGCTGTTCTGCGGGCCCAAGATGGCCGCGTGCGGGATAGTGATCAGCATCTGGGGGGTGATAATGCTGGTAGGATATGAGTATTTCCTGGAGTAAAACGGATCATTGCGCTCACGACTGATTTATAGCGTATTGTTAATTAAATGCAGTCTGTTGGCATTCATTTAATGTTATGTGGTGAACTAAGGACGTAAAATGAAAACTGGAGTAAACGTATGATATAACAAACTAAACTTTAACGCCTGAACAATATATTAATTTTCAGTAAATAGACTGAGCCCTAGTAGGCCAAGGTAAATGTCACTTCACAGTGTAATTACATTGATGGAGATATCTAATTTCAATGTGTCTCTCATATTCGTGCAGATTAGACTTCATTTTGAATTTAGAAGATTTAATAGTGTAAATGTTTCTTACTGAGTCAACATATACTAAATGTTTGTGTGAAGTGCAAAACTGTATATAATAATAATGATAATGAGAAATGAAGGAATGAGTGCCTTTAATTTAAACGTCACAATCCACAAATATTCCAGTAATAAATGCATCATGTGACTTTTTCATGTGAGTTTTTGACCTCGCGATGATTCAGAGCAGTCAGTGTTTCCATTTCTATGGGACCAAAGCACAGATGGTCATTCCACAGAAACATCCACTGGTGGAATATATCTATATCATTAATTAACCTTTTATTTATATATAGATGTGTCAGCCAATAGCACTATGATAAATTATTTTAATTGTGTTCCATCATTAGAAAAAAAAAAAATATTCCTATAATGAACCCATCATGTGAATTTTTGGCCTCATGATGTCTCAGAGCAGAAGTCAGTATTTCCACTTCCACAGGGGTTAAAAAGGGCTCAACAGAGCATGCATTTTCAAAACAGGAAGACCTCTGAAAATGTATGTATTTTTCTACCATTTAACAGTATACCATATTATTACACAATACATACAGCCAAAAATGTTGTCACAATAAGCACTTTCATATCTTTCAGTATTAGGTAATATCATGATACGTAAATCATTGTATTTTTGACCCAAAGAAATAATAAAGTTATTGACTTTAGTTTATTAATAAAAGACACAATAAGACTAACCTTATTTTATTTATGTATTTGTTTGTTTATTTGATGAGGACGGTGCATATTAATGAACACTAAGTACAAATAAAAACATTACTTTGTGTAAATATGTCGGATTTAGCTGGGAGCTGTTTGCCATCCATAGACCTCAACATTTAAAAACCAATTAAACATAAAAACAAAACAATATTGTGTATGCAGCACATTGCTATATCGAAGTGTACATCATATAATGCATTATTAATATGTTAAATACAATATAAAACTGCCAAGGAGAATAACTACTGAGATGGAAATGAAATGCTGAGCAGATAGGAAATGTTCACAGGTTTGATTAGCTTTTAAAGATGAAACATGATGAAAATGACACAAAAGAGGAAATGAGACAATAAAAACCTGTAGTGATTGATTTTGTGATTTAGTCCCTGTCATAGTTTATTTTATTGAAGAACACGAGTACAATCCGAGTTCTTTTTCAGCGAGATGAAGATAACACTTCAAACCAACGATGTGATCAAAATAGTAGGAAAGACGTAATGTGAGTTAGAAAATAATAATGACATCACAACAAATCAGGATTATTCAGTGATTTATTCTAAGTAGTGTTAGTAATCATGATCATCGGTACAGAAGTGAGCTATTTTTTAGCACTAATAGAGGATTTTTAAAGGTTGATATAATAGTTTTAGCTTGGAGTAGGAAAAAAAACAAATAGCCAGTGTATCTTATTTCATTTCTCCTCACCCCAAATAATTTGACAGTTGAGCTGCTCGATTATGGACAAAATCAATATCATGATTATTTTGGTCTATTGAAATCACGATTATTCAAACGATTAATTTTGAGTTTCACAATATATTTATTCAGCATTCCTCTCTCTCTCAAAAAACACTTTGTTATTGATTCTTTACGCAAAACATTCAAATTGAAAATAAATTTTGGCTACAAATATGTACTTTACAGCTGTTTTGGAATGGAATGTATTGCACATGTGCCTCTCAGAAATTGTCTAAAGAAAAATGGAAAATAAATCGTTTCAACTCGATTATATGAGTTTTGAGATCGTTTGATAACAAAATCGAAATCGTGATCAAAATTTGATTAACTGCACAGCCCTATTTGACAGTAAAAACATGTGTTGTTGTTGTTGTTTTTCAGGCAATGCTGGGAATCTTCTTCAGCGCTAAATCGGCCGTGCTGATTGAAGACGTCCCATTCACTGAAGCGGACATCCGAGATGAGTGAGTCCAGCACTGGAAGTTTTATTCATTTATGCAGTATTGTTTAAAAAAAACAAAACCCTATTTTAAAAGAAGAGTCTGGTGATTTTCTTATTTACGATCACTGAATTCTGTTGAAAGTTTAAGACTGAGTGTAAACCATGATTTTTTTTTCTCTGCTCCAGACAAATGATGAGTAAACATAGCTTTAATTTTGGTCGTGGCTAAAAAAAAATCGTGGTTGTTTGACGTTTCACTGACGGACCCTCCCCCACTCATGTGACTAAAGACAGATTGCGACAAAGTTCATTTTCAGAAATATAGTTTGCATATGGGTTCCTGCATGTGGCCCATTGGTCAGAGTCTGTGATCAATTTACAAACTTGTCATCACATAGGCTACATTCAGGCTACAGGCAAACGTGTCCCAAATCAGATTTTTTTTGCCCATGTGTGACCTGTATCTGTCCTGTTAAAGATGGTGTAAATGGCAGAAGTCTGATTTTTTTTTTTTTTTTTTTTTTCACATCCAGCGCAGGCCACTTTCATATGCGGTCCTAAATCTGATACGGATTTGATATTTTGCAATGCGACTTCAGTCTGAATGGCCAGGTCGCATTTATCCGACCTTTATGTCATTGATATGTGCAAAACGTCACAATTTTGCATCTGAGGAGGAGGAGGAGGGGTGTGAAAAACATATTCCCTTCTATAAACACAGTGTGTATCTGCATGGTCACGTATTACATCATTACCTCTTTTGCTTATGTGGGTCATTTCAGGGTCACATTCAGTTCACTCAAAACTGATAGAAGTTGCATTTAATGTGGAATATGAACAAGCACACAAAAAAAATTGGATTTCACCAAATAAAATGTGCTTAAGACCTGCTGTGTGAACTTAACCATATTGGCCTCTGTTCTGGAGTCACAAGCTGGTCCACATTCTCTTCATCAACACTTTATTTTTAGGTCATCAGCTTATTTTGAGAAATTTTAAAAAAATTTTTTTAACATTTTTGATGAATTTTTTAAAATATTGGACATTTGCTTTTACCTATAATGGTCCATATTTTAGTGACTTATAACACGGAAATGGCTAGACTTATCAATATAGTTACTGTTGAGCACTGATAGAAGTCACATATGGACTGTCATTTGGGTCCATGACCTTTGACCTTGAAGGGTCAAAATCAAAGTCTACGATATCTAGATTTCAACAGTCTTCTATGAAACTACTGGTCGGATTCATTTAAAAAATAATTTGTAGTTTCCTCGGGACAATATCTACAACTTATGTTCACAGGTTTTAGAAATTTTGATGTTAGTTTTTTTTTTTTTATGAATTTTTAGAAATATTAAAAATTTGCCTTTTCTTCTAATGGTCCATATTGTGATGGTTTATAACAGAAATGGTCGCAGATATCAATACATTTACTATTGATCTCGGATAGGAAGTCATATCTGGACTTTGCTTTAATTAGCTGAGTTCTCCTCCAGTGAAAGTACCAGCCACTTTTATTGGGAAATTGATTTGCATCAAGACCACAGGATTCAAACATAGTGATTTGTTCAACTTATTATTGCTTTGTAGATAGAACATGCCAGTGAGATACTGGGACATTGGTCTGATGTTTTCTATGAACATAAACAGTGCTTTTATAACATGACATCTGTTTTTGTACTTCTGTTATAAACTGTCGTCTTTGCATTCACAGGGTCTGAACTAAAGCCTTCAGAGCAATAACAGGTTAATCCTACAATCCAGTCCACTTAATTTATATAGAACATTTAAACAACAACATTTCCAAAGTGCTGCACATCATAAAAACAATAAAATAATTAAAAGAAAAACTAAAAACAATAAATATGTACATAAAACTACAAAAATGCTCTAAATAAAACAATAAAATCAAATAGTTAAAAGTACTAAAATCAATAAAAATCAATAAATAAAAGACACAGAGGACCACACAACTCCCACGGTGTTAAAAGCCAAAGGATGAAAGTGGGTCTACAGTGTCTGTCTGCGTTTCAGTAACGGATCGTTTTCTTTCTCCAGTCAAAATCCTCCTCAGAACGTCTACAGTCTGTACAACCAGGTCGGCATCAACTGCTTCATCGCCGCTGCCATCTATGTGGCCGTGGGCGCCGTGTCGCTGTGCCAGGTCCGCCTCAACAAACGACAGGAGTACATGGTCACATAAACCTGACCTTCGACCCCTCACTTCAGCCGCTGGACGTCACCTCCCCCGTTTACTGTCACGGGTTTCTTTTGAAACTGATCACAGTTTGAACAGCTGATGTTTAATGCAGGTTTCAGATGGATTATTTATTTTCAATGTGTTTGTTACTGTTGTTGTTGTTGTTGTTGTTCTTGGATGAAGTGTTAAAAATCATTCCTTTGTACATGTGTTACATAAAAACAACATGCACGTCTGATTTCTTTGTACTGAAGTGGAAATCCATTTTGACTAATCCTAACTTTTAAAGAGAAGAAACCGTGATGACCTGCTGAAATAAGACGATGTATTGATAATTAAATGTGTGTACGTATGTGAGGATTGGAACATATTGCAAAAATATGTGCAATAAAGTGTGTGTAAGTACTGAGAAGACTTGTGTTATTTAAAAACATATGACATCGGTCGGTTCTTTAATCCCTTGAGGCCTGAATTTATTTCCAATTATGGAAAAACAAAATTCACTTGTGTTTTTGCTTTCAAGTAGATAGTATTTTGGTTGCATTTTAGAGCCAGGGGGGGGGGATTTCGTGACAAGGGGTTAACATGCAGTGCAGGGGTGTCAGACAGAATTATTTTAGTTCAGGGGCCACATTCAGCCAAATATGAGCTCAAATGGACCAGTGTCAGAGCTGACACGGTTGGATCCGGACTGGATCCCAAAGCAAAAACTACTGCGTTATAATGCAATAGTTTTTTTTTGTTTGTTTGTTTTTAATGTCCCTTCTCAGGCTCCGTAATTATTTATCTGGATATTCTTTTTATTTTGTTTTCTGCTGGGGTTTTTTTTTTTTCTTTTTTTGTTGCCACACCCTTTGGAGTTAAATGAGGCTGCCACTGTGTTTGGCACATTCATTTGGGTTTCCACACAGAGCAGGTTATACTGAGCAGAGAAGAAGAGCAGAGAAGCACATGTAAGTTTGATTTGTTTGCCATACCATTTTGGACAGTTATATGAAGCCTGATATTTACGTGAATATTTTTTTTTTTTTTGTCAAAGTGCAGTTTAGTTCTTGTACTTGTTTCCATTCACCAGATGAATGAATAGTTTGCACCCTTATAGGCAGAGCAAGGTATGTGGCAATTAATTATAGTGGCATGTTCTGTTCTTTTGTTGGTTTGAAATATTTGTGTGCATTAAGTTACAATTTAAATTATGAGTAATATGTTTTATGTTTGATTATAATAATAAGGTTTGTGCTTTTAAAGAAAATTTAAAGTCAAATTTGCAATACAACTTATTGTGTACAAATGTTTGTATTTTAGTTTGACGGTGCTCAGTGATGGAATAAAGTTTTGTACCAGTCGAACTCTTCACTGGGGCTGCTGTAAATATGACCACCATGAAAACTCACTCTAGTTCAGGGACCACATACAGCCAAATATGATCTGAAATGACCAGTGAAATAACAGCATAATAACCTAGAAATAAAGTCAGCTACAAATTTTTCTCATTCACTGTTAAAATGTGAGTTTGTTTGGTTTGCTTTCCTCTGTTGCACTTTTGGTTTGTTCACTCTGTGTCTATTTTTCAAAATGTGGACAAACTGTATTAATGGATGTTTTTATGACTAACTTTTGAATACAAAGATTGAATAACAGTGTATAAAATAAGGGAAATGTCAACTATTAGGGTTATTTCTAAATGTTTTATGTATTTGTAGATCCACTGTGATCTGTAAGTTTTAAAGCGCATGTGGAGATGAGAAAATGAGGCATATTATTGTTAAAATTGAACATTTTTTCAACAAGAGATATATTTTGAGTTATTATTTATAGGCAAGGTAAGTTTATTTGTATAGCACATTTCAGTAACAAGGCAATTCAAGGTACTTCAAGGTGCTTTACTGGTCTTGTTTGTTTTACTGGTCTGAACGTTATTGTTGACACATCCTGTAACTGACAAAATGACTTCAACAACTTTCAGACTTGCTATACTTAATTGAGTTCACTCATCTACTGTAGTCCAGAGGACAAAACACAGTCCAATATGATCTCAAATGGGCCAGACCAGTTAAATAATAGTACTATAACCTATAAATAATGTTGTCTATATTATGAAAGCCAAGTGACCTCTGTGTGCTGCGTATCTGTTTTATAACTGAAAATCTGGGCAGATCTCGCCTTTGCCTTTTTATATATTTATGTATTTTGAGTCAAGGATCAGTCAGGTGAAAACAGCTTATTGATACGACTAATACTTTTGGAGTTATTAGTTTTTGTTGTTTCTTTAATTAGCTCACAATGAAGCGGCTGTTTTCACAAGTATAAAAGTGTGTGTGTCTCATTAGGTTGGATCAAGTGCATGACATGGCACTGTTAGTTGGCCTTGGCGGTTGTGTGGGAGGTGGTTGCATGTGTGGGCGAGGCCCTTACAACTACTTGTGGTTTTAATGAATTTTGCTGTTTTAGTTCCACATCAGTCAACATAGTGGACTCTTCTTTATCATCCCATACACTGCAGTTCATACTGTTACTATAACTGTGCTGTTTTTGATAAACCTGATCTGCAGGAATTAAAATAAACAAGCAAAACTGTTTTGTTTTGGGGGTTTTTCATATTAGCTCCATGAAGTGAATAATAACTAGTATTGGAGTATGATAAAAAGGTGGGAAAACATCTGATTAGCAGCATACAAATGTTTTTATTGCATAATTTTTAATATCATGATCTGATATTAGGTTTTAAATACATGTTTCTTTGGTTCAAAAATTAAATGTATGGTGTCCGGCAGAGTGGACTGAAAAAACAATAAGAAAAAAAAAAAAAACATCCTCGATTGCTCTGTTTGTTTGTTTTTTCATGCCTAAAGCGGAATAAAAACACTCAGGAACTATATCTTGACTAAAATTATCGTATTTCATTCATGAAAGGGTTAATTTCCCTTATATTTCATCATGTTTTTTTTTTTTTAATAGTTTTGTTTGAGGTTTGCTTCACTACATGGTTAAGAAAAAGGAGGGATGAATGAAAAAGCCTTTGTAAACCTCACAAACATGAAAAGGAAAAGAAACTGAAAGTTGATGCTTTGTTGAATGGCGGAAAGAATCCGGCTAAACCATTTTCTGCTGAAGGGGGGATCAATCATTTTAATCTATCTCATATCTCTATAAATGATTGCTAACCTTTAAAATATCTAAACAGAATATGTGAGTATCTGCCTTTAGATTAACCTGTGTTCTGAAAATGAGGGTTTTGAAAAAATTGAAGTCTGTTTGTGGTCAAATCAACCCACACATTTCCTCCATTCCTCCAGTAAATCTACAGACAAGCACCAAATATCAAAGAGAGAAGCATCATTCAAAACCACAGCAGCTGAGCGAAGGACAAGGTGAGATAATATTCTACAAACTTTAATAATAATAATAATAATAATAATAATAATAAACTTTATTTATATAGCACCTTTCATACAAAAATTGTAGCCCAAA
>JAQQZY010000007.1:37562110-37573240 GCA_030068375.1 Ostorhinchus rueppellii
CTTTGTACTTGCCGCTGAGACACATTGAAGGTGTCAGCCACCTCAGCAGTGGATCTGGTCTTCAGTCTCTTGATGATCACAGCTTTGGTTGTAGGGTGAATCTTAGGCATGTTGACAGAGGTCAAGTTGCAGTTGATATGAAGGCCTGGTGTGCTGTGGTTCTTTTTATACACACCCACTAATTGATTGTTAACGGATGGCTTTTTCCAATGTACTTTAAAAACACATTTGATGAGTTCAATGTAACATACTGAGCCATCCCTCTAACTGAGTTATAATGCATGTGTGTCTGACCTGCTGGATGTGGAGACTGCTGTGACTCCACCTGCTCCTCCTCTTTATCCTCCTGCAGAGACTCCTCTCCCAGAGACGCCGATACATCATCACTGCTCAGCTGGGGAAGATGCACACAAAAATCAAACACACTGAAAATCAACCTGATCTAAGAATCTTAATTCAAGCAGTTTATCCAATATTTTGCCCAAAGCTGAGTTCTGTGCTCTTAAAACATACCAAGACTGTTTCAATTCTACAGAGACAAAATTAGAAGAATTACATCATTGTCCAAATACTTCTGGATATGACTGACAATGAATAAATATAGAATGCATTAATCTTTTGCTTGTTATTTTGAGTTCTATCATATTCAGTGGTGAAAGTCCTTTTTTTCTGAAATCAAGATACTGGCTCACCTCTGTTTGAATGTTCATGTTCCTCTAAAAAATGCAAATATCCTGACAGAGCACAGAATAATATGATGCAGATTTCCGTGATGGCCATCTACACTCACCTCCAGACTACTCCTGGCCGGTTTGTGCATATTCAGGTCACTGATGGTGTCCTGAAGGCTGGTCTGAGCACGGCCTTGAGGGATTGGTTTGGCGATGGGGTTGACATAGAACTGGGTAACCTCTGGGTCATCATCTATTTGGTTACTGGGGCCCGGGGCCTCCCTGAGCTCCTCCTCCTCATCCACATGGCTGCAGAAAGAACAAACTAAAATGAAAACTACAAAAAAACAAATGCAATATTCCAAAGTAATTGAACATTGTTGTATACCCCGATGTCACTACTCCATCTGCACAACTGGAATGTTTGACTACACAGACTGCAATTCTATTTTTCTGTTTACCTCCGCCAAGGAGGTTATGTTTTTGCCGGTGTTTGTTTGTCCGTCTGTCTGTTCGTTAGCAACTTTACAGAAAAACTATTTGATGGATTTTCTTGAAATTTTCACCAGTGATAAACAATCACCCAAGGATGTTGCCATTAACTTTTGGTCACGATCCGGATAGTGGTTTTGACATTATGACGGCATAACCTTGGCGGAGGTTTGCGCTCACTGAGCGCTCCTGTTGAAGAACGTGTTCTGAATAAACCACTTAAAGCAAGACATATCCTGATGTTAATGACATCTAACACACGATCAGAGCTTTCACTCCACTGCTACAGCCTGTGTCGAAGATACATATAGGGAAACATCTTGTATTCTTCATTGTTTTAAGGATAAAACCAGTGGGGGCCAACAGATAAAATGTTACATTCAAGTACACATAAAAAAAATTGAGAAATCAATACTCATACGGCCACAAATGTTATTTAAAAAACAGGAATTTATATTTTTTCTCTCCTTTTCCTAGATTTAAATGCATCGCAGTTTGTCAATTTTCAAAGGATGAAAATGTTTTCCCATCTTCATGAATACACAGAATAACTTTAAATGAAATGCACATGCATACTCTGCAAAAGCATCACAGTATAGTAATGCCATCAAATACTACTCTACAATGTTCAAAAGGGAAAAATCAATTCCTGACCGCTCCCCTTTTTTTACTGGATCTGTGACCATGAAGTAATTTTTTTTTTTTTTTTTTTTAAACAATGCCATATCTCAACAAGAAGTACTTGACTATATGATTATGTGGCAAGAAAAGGCGATTTGTTACCGTGTGTATTTTTTCCCCTCCATCGACCCTTTGGCAGCTAATCAAAAACTTAATCTTCAACACTGGAAATTTGAAATTAAGTCAATGTAGACTGAACTAAATATTCAATTAAAATGTATAAAATGGCATTGTCAATTGACATTCTGAGAGGCCCAATCAACCAAACAGGAGGAAATAGGAGTGTGTCTGGTACTTGTGTCCATTTTGCGGATACTCCGATGGTGAGGCAAGGTCATCTGTCTCTTTGTTGAGTGGACTGCTGTACTGACTGCTGTTCAAGTTTTTCAACACCAGCTTCTTGATGCTCTTCCTGAGTAGAAAAAGAAAAACAAATATTATAAACTACATGTAACATCTTTTACTTCTTGAATATAAAACGCAAATTTGACAAATGAAGAGTTTGGTAACACAGGGTGAGAAAATGTCTGAATCACCTGCATTTGACCTACAGGTGAAAATACTAAAAAGACCTGTGTCTAAAACTGCTCAACAATGAGCCTGTTTATAGGACCATAACAATCCAATAACTGGGAGTAATCAGAGAAGTGTAATAATCAGATGTGATGTGTTTTCATGCATTCAAGTAAGTCGATAATCAAAAAGCTCTGGTTTAGACGTTTCAGTCCATTATTGGATTTGGTTTTGGAATATGCATGTACACAATGATGGAAAATCAAACTTGCGCAGATGTAAAAGAATGAAATAAATCAGATCAACATGTATACATGCAGGACGACATCAGAGTATTGAAGAGAAATCCAGATGTGTTAATTCAATTTCTCATAATCAGATTACTGCTGTTATCTCCTAAAGGATATAGGATTTCACCGTTTAAAAGATCCCTAATAATTTAATAACTCTAAAGCTTAGAGAATGATTGGAGTGTTCGCGTGCAAGTAAATGGGCTCAGTGTAGTTCTGGTGATTACAGTGATGGATACCTGGGTATGAAGGCCCCATTGGTGAGAGAGGGCTCATCATCATCCAGACCATCAAAGAGCTGGGACTTTGAGGCCCCTGAAGACGTGAGGGCTTTTGGCCGGACTCGGGTGGCAGGTCGAGGGGTCAGCTTGTAGTGGGCAGGTGTGGTCAGAGCCTTCTGAGCCGTTGGATTAGTTGGTTTCAGACGCTAGGAGTGGACAAGACAAAACTTGTGATGCTTTGGCTCAGAGATAGCATCAAGACAGAGGGTGTTAACATTTTTAAATCTTGTGTTCATTGTTTTAACTTTTATGTTTTGGCTCTCACATCCTTAGACAAAAATTTCTGACCTTAAGACAGCAATTCAAAAACAGACAAACAATACTGAAAAGAAAAAAAAAGTAAACTAAGGTTATCATATTTAAGAAAAACTAAGATTGAAACTAACACTAGCAGTGAAATAATTGTCAACTTTTACTATTTAACTTGCAAAGTTCCAAAATTGAAATTGCAATGAAAAATGTGACAAACTAAAATAACAAAAACCAATGCTTTCTTCAGTACACCTAGTGAATAAATTACCCTTTTAAATGTTACTGACCTCTTCTTTCTTTTTTGGGTCTGACATGGGATTTCTAAACAGAGGTGAATCTCCATATGGAGAGTATGCCAGAACACTGAGCTGCTGCTGGAGGATGGCCTGCTGGGCTGCTGTTGCATTTGGATCACTGAGCGCTAAAGAAAAGAAAAAGAACATCTCCTTATCTCCTATTGTCCCAGCATCATGCATGTAATGGAAGCATTTTATTTTTGTGAGAAGTGCACATGCATTAGACTAATGTAGCACAGTATAAAACTTGTATTTGAAATAAAAACAGACATACACTGACCCACAGGCTGTTGCGGAGCTCCAAAGCATACATTGCTGGTTCCACTGTTAAAACCAGTTGCTCCGAAACTCCCCATCGCTCCTAGTGCGGTGCCCAGTTTGTTCTGGTTATTTCCGAACAGAGATGTCTGTCCAGTGCCCACGGCTATAAACACAAATGATGATGAATTAACACACTTGTGACGACAGTTCATCAACTTTCCTTTACAGAGATCCATTTGTATCAGCGATTGTGCCAAAGGTTGACCATTAGTGAATTTTAAAAAGATTAATATGACATTGGGTGAAACTGTTAAAAGTTAATATCGTTTGGCCGTGGAATCTTAAAAATGACCGAAATGAACATTTAAATTAACCATAACATGCACACACTTGAAAACCCTCGGCTTGACTTATCAGATGCACTACTGCCACCCAGTGGCTGACTTATCAGTGCATGCCAAAGTTTTTACACATATGGACAAAGAACCGTCAATAATATCCTACAGCAAGGGTAAAAATGTAAACACTTTAATCCATTAATCTGAATCACTGAACACAATGCTCCATGTAATTAATGAATAAATTAAACTAAATATAAAAAAAATGCAGCTGATTCAAGGTGCAGTTGCAAAGACTACATAAAAGACTTAAGAAAAAAATACATGTAATTTTTTAAAAATAACTGAATCACCTAAATTGTTTACATTTACCTTTATTCTCAGTTTGACATGTGTTATGTAAATACCTTACTTCACTTGGATATTCTGAACAGATATAATTCCAGTCCTCGGAGTATTCTTTGAACATGCACATTCAGATGATACCTAATTTGCCGTTTTTAATTGCAGGTTGTAACGTGCAGGCCTTGTTTAGTCAGCTGGAGACCAACCTGACAAGGACCTCCAATGTCTCTGAAGTCCAAGTTTGTGGTTGAACCTTTTAAACCTTATTAAAGATGATATGAACAAGTAGTCTAAAAAAAATAAAAAATACCAACAAAGGCCCTGTACATCACCAGCATGTTTAATAACTTGAATTTGCCAGGTTGTCTGGTTCTGTGATTAAAGTCCATATACAAATTACTATCAGTGATTAACAGTAACTATATTGATATCTCTAATCATTTCCAAGTTATAAACCATTAAAGTATGGCCCATTCTAAGTAAAAGCAAACTTTCAATATTTCAAAAACTCAAAAAAATTCAAAAATCTAAATTTCTCAAAACTGTGAGATTTTGTAGATATTGTTAACTGAATTGTCTATTGAATCCGACCAGTAGTTTGCTTAGAGAAGATGTTTGAAGAAATTGCTGGCAAAGACGACAACACTGGACACAGTGCCTTCACAATAGCTCATAGCCTCAACAGCCATTGAGCTAAACAAAAACAAAAAAACTTTTTAAGAAGGGAATCAAAGAGGGAAGCTGTATTCACACAGAAGAAAACTTTGAAAATAAACTTATTTTAAATGGATATAGACTACTGCCTGTAAACAAGAATATTAGTAAACACAACAAATATGTTGTGTATGTCAACAAAGTCTCCATTACAATTCTCATTTTACTGGTTTGGGCCATTTAAACTGAACCAAACAATGCTGATATAACACTGCCTCAGTGTGATTTTGGTAAATAAATGCATTCAATTTTCTAATGCAGCATTTTATTTCCGTCTCTCCTCCAATGTATGAACAGCTCAGTATCAGTGTGTTCTTCATTTAATTCTGAACAAGCCGTTTACCTGTTCCAAAGCCAGTTCCCAATCCAGTCCCCAGTCCACCAGCAGCCGGCTTGTTCCCAAACAGACTTCCTCCAGCAGGGTTTGCACCAAAGCCTTTAGCCAAACGCCAAGTGAAACACATTAGTGAGTGAAGAAAGAATCCATAGATATTTAAAACAGCAAATCAGTAAAAACAAAAATATTACAAAGCTTTAAAATGTAAAATTGAAGGTGGGACTTGCCAAAGGTTGAGGTGTTGGTTCCTGTTCCGAGTGCGAGCGCTGGTTTGTTTCCAAACAGACTGGTGCCGGTGCCGAAAGATGGTGCACTGGTGGTGGTGGTGCCAAAACCTGTGGTCTTATTCCCAAACAGACTCTGCTTTAAAAGATGGAAAACACATCCCATTAAAACCTACCAGAACAACTCTTTTTTTTTTTACCCTTTTCCACTGCACGTTTTCATAACGGCTCTACTCGGCACAGTTCGACTCTACCCCAATATGGCCCTTTTCCACTGGGGGTTGGACCTGGGACCCGTTACGATTTTTCGTACCTGTTTCAGAGGTGGGTCTAGCCGTGCCGAGCCGGTACTAAATCATGACGTGAACAGTGCTGTCCACTAATTGGTCAGAGGATATATTGTCATACGTGCAACGAAGCTCGGGGATCTGAAATAATCACCCTCCAGACAGACCTGCGTCTGTGTAGGCGTTTTCAGTAACAATAAACAACAGCAGCAGTACCGGATCCAGTGCCTCCATCGTTGTTGTTTACTTTACTGACCATGGCGGGACACTTTATTAGTCGCCTGAAAACAACGGCACGGCTGTGTCCACTCCGCCAACTTCAACTAGTCCTGACTAGTAACAGCTGGCAGTGGAAACACAACTGTGCCGGTCCAACAAGTGGGTAGAGTCGTGTCGAGCCACAGCGTGCCAAGTAGAGCAGTGTAGGGTTCGTGGTGGAAAAGCGCCATTTGTAGCCTTTAAATGTTCCAAATCTTTAAAAACGGACAAATTCATCCAGAGAAGAACCAGCAAATGAATCCAGGTTTAAAATAACAATTAGCTGTAGCTCAAATCTGCATTAAAAGTAATGTAAATATGAATACAAATCTGAAAAATTAATATTTTTTGGAAAGTGTAAATCTAAGTTGTGCATTGGTCTCACAGTACCTGTGTGCCAACATTTCCAAATCCAGTGTTGGTTTGTCCAAACAGGCCACTGCTCGTCCCGAAGCCAGTGGCCGTACTCGTCTGAGCAGTACCAAACAGCCCACTTGACTGAGATGCAGCCGTGTTCCCAAACAGACCCTGAAACACAGCAGAGGATCACCATGACACCTTGAAATTAGCAGTTAGCTTGTGAAATGACAACACGCACCAGCATCAACTGCCAGATTTTCTGCATCTTACTTAAATGACACTAAAAACAGGGTTGCCCACACTTTATACCATTTAAAAATGTTTCCATGATGTTTCAAGGACAACTAATGTAATTTCCAAAAGCAATGACAATTTTAAGAACATGAGCTAAAGTTGATTTATTTGCTGTATTAAAAAAATAATTAAAAAGCTAAATTCTTCCTTTCTTACCTTTTTGGGTCTTATCTTAATCATTTGAAATACTCAGAACAACTATTAAGCTAATAAGCCAAAAATCTTAATATGGTAGGCCTTAAGTAAGCAAAAGGTTAAATATCCAAAAGCTATCCCAGCCTCAGTCTCTATATACCTGAGGAAAACTAAGGTCAATTCCATTTAACATTATTCTTTAGGATAAATCTGACAGATTTGATCTCACATTACATTAGTTTATTACTACAAAGCCACGTAATTATTATAATGAGTATCAACTCCTTAAATGAAGGATTTTTGTTGCCTAGCATAAACACAGAGAATGATTTTACTCTATAGGGAAATGGGACATTGTTCTAAGCAGCGACCTTACCATGCTGCTGGTATTGGCCTGTCCCATGGTGTTTGTGTTGCCAAAGGAGAATCCAGTGCTCGGGGCAGTGGTGGTCTGACCAAATGGTTTGAAGAGGCTGGCAGCTTGCTGCGGGTTCTGCTGACCAAACAGACCACCTGTGGTTGCGCCAAAGCCGCCAGTACCTGTCACAGAGAGCAGTGAAAGTTGTAAGCTGATCTGTATAAAATATTGTGCTACTTGACTTTTTTTGTTGCTTACTTGTGCCAAAGGTGCTCTTGTTCTGTCCAAAAGAGAAGCTGGTGTTGGGAGCAGAGGAGCCAAACAGGCCAGTGGGAGCACTGGATGTGGCTGTGGCAGAACCGAACAGACCACCTGTCCCTGCAGCCATGGGATTGGTTGGGCCCTTCCTGCCAGCCTGGTAGTCCTCAAGTCTTAATTCCTGCAGGACATAGAGAGAAAGAGAGAGAAAAAAAAACTCATGCAGGATATGACATTCATTACACAAAAAAGAAAACTCACAGCTTACAAAAATAAAATAAAAAGAGACTCTTCTCGCTCCCTTCCTGGTCACAGTGTACACTGTAGACTTTGAGCACAGCTATATGGCCTGTTTCTGACAGTCTGAGGTCCCCATCAAACTTCTCCAACACCAAAGAATAGTAGTGAACTTCATTCAACAAAATCCAGAGAACACACAAGTCAAAGTAGGGAATTCTCAGGGACCTGGTTCTGAATGACCCATTAGACAATGTTCCCAAACACTCACCTCCAGAGATTTATTTTCATACTCTTTCATGGCTGTGATACACTGGTGTTTAGTGTTGATGCTTGTGGTCACACCTGCTTTCACCATTGTGTCACTTCCTGTTGGAGGCTGAATGCAGAGAGAAAAAGTCAAAAAAAACTTTGATCTTTCGCTTTAAAATCAGTTTCACTTTTTTATAAGTAACGTCAACATGTTTGGCTACCTCTGTTAAGGATTATACATTGTATTCTAAAACTTACTATATACTAATTTGAGCTGCTATCATCTCAAAATAAACAGAAAATACTGTGGTGGATAGTAACCAACTTAAAAAATAGGCCACTTTCCATATCATTCACATACATATATGACCTGCACTAACACAGAGGACAGCTAAGTCCTATGACTCTTCAAGCCTCAACCCTCTTAACCCAGGAAACCCCGCAGTCCACTCATGACTCACATTGAATTTCACTGTAGTCCCTGGTTGCTGTGCAGCAGAGAACCCAGAACCTCCAAACAGAGAGTTACCACCAAATGGGTTAGAGGTGGTGTTTGTTGACCCAAACAGCCCTCCGCTGCTAGTACTCGTCCCAAAACCTGAAGACCACAAAAAGCAGTATATTAAAACAGATACAATTAACTGTCAATCTGGATTACTTTTAGCAAACACCTGTGTTGCCAGCAAAAGTGTTCACATATCAAATCAAACACTAAAATGTGACCTGTATTGTTCTAATATTTCTGACGTTCGGGTGCATTGTCTTCACATGATGGTTGGCATTTCCACTGAATTGGTAAATGACGATATTTACAATATTAGTAATCAATTACTACCGGTTGCTATTGTTGGTGTTAGGTGTAAAACATTCCAAAAAAAAAAAAAACTCACTCCCAAAAGATGCGGGTTTATTCGCTCCAAATGCATTATTCTGCTGAGAAAAGAGACCTCCACTTGTTCCTGTCCCTGTGTTTCCAAACAGACTGGTTGAAGTACCGCTGGCAGGTCCAAAACCAAAGCCAGTGCTGGTAGATGATGTCGCTGGCTGGCTGAATGTATTTGTACCAAACAGACCACCTGAGGAAAGACATGTACATATACTGATCAAAAGCCAACACAGAAATTAACAAATACATATGAAAAAGGTGTGGTGTGTGAAAGGGTAAATATTTTTGAATCGTTATGACAAGGAGTCAATGCCTAGTTTACAATACAAAATTTTTAAAAGAAAATGGTTAATTGATAGAAAACTGGTATATAATTACAGTTAATCAAACTGGTTTGTACAGATGGAACTTAATGCTAAAAGAGCTACAAGCTAGGCTATGTTCTGTAAATTGGGTATGTGTAATAACTAAGCTTCAGTCTATATCTTTTTTAAAAATGATTGTGTGTATTGTAATTTAATGTTTTGGGGTTTGTTTGTTTTTTTAAATTGGTCATCAAATTTTGACAAGTGATTTGCTCATACAGACTCAACAATGCAAACTACAGCTCAGAAAATGCCTTCAGAAACTCCCTGGTTGGCACTCACTCTTTCTTCTCTTTGGAGGAAATAAACTGAACAAATCACCATTGTTCCATTTAAAACATCAGCAATTGAAACAAGAGTCGGCAAACCTGGTTTATTCTGAGTGGAACCAAACAATCCTCCAGCATTACTGGTTGTTCCAAAAGCAGATGTCCCAAACCCTCCAGTTGTTCCAAAACTTGTATCTGCAACAACAGAGACCCCAGTCATGATATTAAAACGTTGTCAGAAGAAAAATTTTAAGTATTCGGAGTCATGTGTCTGGAACTGTTACAGTGCAATACTACTGCTTAAAGTGGAAATGTACAAGTTCATGTACAGCAATATGTGTAGCTGGTGGTGTCATGGGTTTATAAATTATTGCATTATATTTAATAAGCTGAAATTTAAAGAACAGAAAACTTACTTTGCTGACCAAAGGTCGATGAGGTGCCAAACCCCCCGGTCCCTCCACCAAAGGGAGTGCTGAACGACTTGTTGAACATCTTGGCCTGCTAGCAGGACCATATACGTTGTCTGTATGGAAAAAACATTAGATTTTAAAAAATGATAAATAAAGAAAAGTGGAAAAAGTAAGTGGAGCTTACCAATACCCCTGCCTGGTCACACAACACTTCCTACTTACTGATACCCTGCCTACCTAGGGATTAATATGAATCTTTTGAACACCTTTAAAAGAAAAAAAATCAAAACTAATAAATAAATTAATTAACAGCAACAACAATAATAAAAAATACAAAAACTGAGAGAAAAGCACGAGTAAAAAAAGTGAGTGAAATTTGAAACGAATCAGGTGAACAGTGTCAGACAAATCAGTTGGACAAATTTTCTACATCAACCTCTCTATACGGTCAATATAGATATCTTATGGATTCCTTCATACTGCTTAGCTATGTGATGAGTGCTTATTATGTGGCAAACATCATGACATCATGATATACAATGTTCATTTATTTACTTTACTGTGACTTCATCTTAGAGGTTAAAATTTGAAATTTAAAAACTTAGCCAGCCCAAACCTAGGCAAACTCAGAATTCATGGTGCTTTCACATGCTATTAGGAACATGATCTTTTCCACTTATGAATTTCAAGTGCTTGTGATCAACTGCTTTTGATGTCGTAGCAAAAATGGCTGACAACTTATAACCTGCTACTTGGGTGAAAGTTTTGGACGTGTCAATTCATCTGCTACAGCATTTTTATTTTTTGCAAATCGTGTAAGCTATAAATGTGCATCAGCTAACAGCAGCAGAAGGTTGGTAACAACATTTGTTATTGTTTATGTTCATAATAAGATTGTGTTATTTTGAATAGGATTTGTTTGTATGAGCACAAGCGGCACTAAATTAAAAAAACAATCAGGGATTTCGCGTATGTATTCTCTTAATGGCTCTTTTTGCATTTACACATTTTTTGAGTCCCTGGCCGGGGGGGGGGGGGGGGGGGGGGGGGGGGGGGGGGGGGG
>JAQQZY010000007.1:37620847-37638888 GCA_030068375.1 Ostorhinchus rueppellii
ATTCTATTCTATTCTATTCTATTCTATTCTATTCTATTCTATTCTATTCTATTCTATTCTATTCTATTCTATTCATATTAGAAGGCCACAAGCTTAAAAGGGTGGAATGGAAAATAAAAACAGAGGGACACAGATGGGTTAGGTAAGTTTTTAGGAGAAGATGAAATGTTTATTGTTTTACTGTTTTATTATACAAAAGGAGAAGAGTTTAAGAGATCTGTGGGGTAAGATGTTCAGATCTACACTGTTTCTTTTAAGCTTAAAGTTTCTGCTTTATTGGTTTTATCTGGGTTTTTTTATTTGCATGTTTTATGTTTTTAATCTTTAATCTTTTTGATCTCATGCCTATACTTTCTATTGCTTCCCTGCTGTAATGCTCTTAATGTTTTATGTAAAGCACTTTGAACTGTCTTGTACATGAAATGTTCTACATCAGGGCTGTCAAACTCATTTTAGTTCAGGGGCCAAATTCAGCCTAATTTGGTCTGAAGTGGGCCAGACCAGTAAAATAATAACATAATAATTATATATGAATAATGTCAAGTCCACAATTTCCTTACATGATGAAAATGTTAATATCTACAAACTGTCCTTTAAAATAATGTGAGTAACATGAACAACTTACAATTTCTTAAGAAAAATAAGTGTCGTTTTAACAATATTATCCCTCAGTTTAGAACGTACAGATCACAGTGAATCGACAAATATACAAAATATTTAATAACAGGTCAAATATTGGTCCAGTTACACTTCTTGTAAGAGATTTCAGGTTGTCTGTATTTGTACAGAATGTTTACATTTTTTGTGAAATGACAGTTTTAGTGTTAATTTAGTGGAAAATTATATGAAAATGTTAAGACAGAAAAATTTGTAGTTGTGTAATTGTGAGTATTTATTGGTCATTATAATAATATTTTACTGATTTGTATGTGGAACCTGAGGCATTTTTTTTGTGACTAATTTAAGTGTAAGTTTTGTATTTCATAAATTCATCCCAAAGGCCAGATTGGAAGCCTTGGTGGGCCGCATTTGGCCCTGGGGCCGCATGTTTGACACCTGTGTTCTACATAAATAAACCTGCCTTGCCTATGAGCAAGGGATGAGAATGTAGATGACAGCTGGGTGGGGGATGTGTATTCTTATTGGCCAAGGTCAGAAGAAGACAAACCTCCATGTTGGACTTTAAAAGTTGAGGAAAAAGGTTTCTCTGGGCTCCAGAGGACGAGGAGCCACAGAGATGGGCTCTTGGTTTGGAGTCTGTCTGTGTGTGGGCCTGGAAAACTGGTGCTCTGTGACCTTTGGAGACCACAGATCTGTGGAAGTTTGATTCATGTTCATTAAATCATTGATTCATTGTTATTCTAAAATCCTGTTTCAGGTCTGTTTTATGATCAAGGTACAAACCAACGTAATGAACACTGGGGATACTAGCCTAGAAAGCTAGACCATGTGGCAGCAGAAAACATTCTTGCCTAGTTTGTGGTCTTGCATCACACAGTAGGAGCCCATCATTGGTCCGACACAACGTATGTCAGACCAATCAAAATGCTCTGTCTGTGTAGTGAGTCGTTGGGGCGGGCTTTGCACGATGACGACAGGGCAGAACAACCATAGAGAGCAACGAAGATGGATGTGGCTCACGAACTGCGCTCATTTGCATCGACTTTTGTCGTCCATTTTAAGTTCAGAGTTTTAAGAGTTCGACTTGGGCTTTTCTTTGAAAGTTGAGCAGAAAGAAGCACTCTGGTCATTGGTTTAAAGAAGGATGGATTCGCTGTTTTGTCGACCGGCTACGGTAACAGTCTAATATACCAGCTGGATCCACCTGTAGCTCTGAATACGTCACACTGTCGGTGTCTCTGATTGGTCATAGAACTGCCCTATTACGTGCAGAAACAGTTTGAATGGCAGTGGTTGAATCCACCCACAGGCTTTAGCTCTGTCAATGGTCTGATTCCAGACGATACAGTTCATGGTTTAAGCCAAGAGGGAAGAACAACATCCAGGAATTCCATCCGATTTTGGTGTGTGCGAACTTTAAATGGAACGGTACTTAGGCCTTGACTGATGATGAGAACAGAAGAACGTATATTAATAATAAACGTCTGTTCACTTCTATCAGATTCATTTATACCTTCGAAGAGGATGGCATAGCTGCGTCTCTTATACTCATACGCAGCGTCCACTCTTTGGATTCCTGGCCAAACAGACGCGATCTTCCTGGTAGTGATGCCATCCCAGTAGCTCCTCTTCTTCCAGTAGTATCTGACAAAAACACTTCCACATTAAAGCCTGGACCATGTTTTTCAGTCAGAATCATTTCCTCATAACCACACAATTATAATTACAACCATTTTTTTCAAACTTTGTTTAATTATCATATCGATAATATATTGTCTGATACATATTGTACAAATTGCTATTTTAATTTTATGTCACAATAGTGTTTAACATGTACATTTGGGGTGTGTGTGTATTTTTTATTTTATTATTATTATTTTTTTCTTTTTCTGTCGTATTGATAATTTATTTCCTGTGACTCTTCATTATACTTGAACTGTAACACTTTGTAATTTCCCCCTGGGATTAATAAGGTATTAAAAAATGGATTATCTGAATGTAAAAACTTCATTTGTTTGTTTGTTTAAATCAAGTTGTAATCAAAAATCCTGATCCCTTTACTTGACTTATGGTTTTTATTACTGATCATGTTTTTTTTTTATTATAGAAATAGTTTGTATCATGGAATCAGAGTTTTTTTTTTATACTTGACAAATATTTGTATATGTATATTTATTTTTATTTTGTATATAGAGTGTCTGTTTTTATTTATTGCTGCTGCCTCCAAGGCTAGTTACATCAAAATGTCATTTTTACATGTAAATCTGAAATGATAAATAAAGTCTGTCTGTGTCTAAAACAGCAAATATAAAACTTATACTCATGGCTTTGTTGAGAGGAATTTTGTTTTTGCACTTCTTTTTATTTTTTAGTGAAATTTATCAGCAGAGAAATAATGTTTGTACTGTTGGACCTGCTCAGTGTTAGCTTAGCGCTGCAAAGTTTGTCTCATTGGTTTGTTTTAATTAAATTATTCATGGTATATGTTTCGACTGGTTTACATATTTGCCTATTTTTTTCTTTCTTTTTCTCTTTTTTTCTTATATTATATCATATTTGCCTATTTAAGCATTTTTTGTTGTGTTTTATTTCCTGACAGTTGGTTTTGTTGAGTTTTTAGCTGATGTTCTTCTGGTCTTGTAGATGTATACAATGCAAATAGTGCTACAAGGTTTGTTTGGCGTTTCCATGGTAACACAGACAGAACTGCAGTTGAGTCCACACCTTTTATCTGATGGAGTGCCATGTTTAATTTCGCATTAATGTCTCACCTGTCTTTGAAGAAGTAAAGATTGCTTTGAATCAACGTTGCGGCATCAAAAATCAGGTTTCTGCTGCATCTGTCTGGAACAGGTTCTGGTGTTGGATTAGGTTCAGGATGTGGTCTGGTGGTTGGCTGTGGACCCTGTTCAGGTGTGCTCACTCTTGCACCTTTGGGATAGAAAACATAACCTCTTCAGTTGTCCGTAAGAGATGGAGCTGAGTGTTTTCCATAAATACCCGTTCGTGTCAGTGTTGTTTGGGCTCTCACCGTACAGCGCCTGTATTCCCTGCCTGTCATCATTCGGTAGCGTGTATCCTTCGATGTTCACATACTGGTAGGTTGGAAACATCAGTGCTGTTTTGTCCTGAGAATGAGATAATCCCAGAGCATGGCCGAACTCATGGGCTGCCACCAGGAAGAGGTTGGCTCCTACATCCACAGACCGATAATGTTAGGATGGGAACGACAGGTACACCATTAGTTTTCATTATCAACCATTTAAAGGTTCAGTTTATGATCTGCAGTGGCATCTAGTGGTGACTTTGCAGATTGCAACCTAGTAAACACCCCTCACCTCACTGTCCCCTATGGTAGGCACTAAAAATACAGAAGAGTCAGCATTTAGTTTATGGGATTTTTAGTAAAAAGCAAAGTATGTGGCTCATTTTGGTGTATTTACCAGCACAGATTCTGCCCTATTCCTACATTTTCTTGTCTGTATTGTGTTTTAAAGTCCTTCACGTGAATTTGTGAATTGCCCTGAGATAATCATGTGTTATGAATGATGCAATACAAATAAAAAATAAATTAAACTGAACTGAATTTTCTATTTTCCTTTGATTTGTTCAGGATGTTTCTGAGCTTCCACCTTCCGGCAGGGAGTTTGAAAATGCAGTTAATAATAGAATTTCACTGTATAATTGTTAAGTAACTCTGGCTCTTAACTGTCTTTACTGATCGCTGTTGTATGCACATGAGAACACTAAAAAAATTATGTTTTTGGGATCAATAAAGTTGTCTGAATTGAACTGAACTCTTCCCTTTCAACTTTTTCTGCCTGAGAGACAAAACCCGGGGAAAAGCTCAGTGACTTTTCAGCCACTAATAAATCTGCTGGAACATTCTAGTAGAGTTATGCAAAGGTGTAGGAGTGTTTATTTGTACTTTTAGAACATAACCACTCTGACAATCAGGGAATAATATTGATTTTTCTTGCTGCACCATGTGCACACCAGTCTACAGCTCAGCTGACCACTGCTTGTTCTCTCTCGTTCACTGAGTGGAGGTAGCTTTGATTGCACGGGTAAGCAAGAAATGCTACATTATATACCTTTACCAATATACAAAACACATTTCTTTATCAATGGTGCTGTGGCTGAATAAATAAGTTGTAATAGATTGGATTTGATGAGTCTTAACGGTACTGCACCTTAATATTTAACAGCATCTATCATAAGACTGAGACAAGAAGTGGTAGAAGAGTCAACTGTATTCACACCAGTGATCCAGCCGCCATTTTATATTAAATACATGAAAGTTTCTGCCATTAAATGTGTGTTTGTGCTATATGACTCATATGGATGCTCAGAGGTTCCGTACAGTAGTCACCATGGAAACACCCTCATCTTCTACAACATTGATTCACCAGTAAAACCCATGGAGTTGATGGAAACACTTTTTTTTTGTTCAGTTAATGATATATTTAGCTGAAAAAGTTATTTTTTCTTCAGTTCTCTCTGTTTTTGATATACTGTAATAACCCTCAATTTAATCTAAACTTTTATGAACATCTACAGGATCAAATATAGGAAAATATATGATTTTCACTGAAAAAATACAAAATACAGAGGATCCTGTCATGGTAAGTTATGATAAATCACTTTAGAAAAGGTAAATATGAAGAAAAAATTTTTTGGAAGTGGCTCAGGCAGTAGAACGGGTTATCCAATATCCGAAGGGTTGGTGGTTCAAATCCTGTTCTGTCCTAGTCAGTCTGTATGTGTCCTTGGACAAAACACTTCACCCTCTTTGCCTCCAGTGTGACTTACACTGGTGTATGAATGTGTATGAATGCTCGATGGTGGTGGTGGGAGGGGCCTTAGCCGTGAATCAGCAGTCATGCTTCCGTCAGTCTGCCCCAGGACAGCTGTGGATACAGATGTAGTTTACCACCACCAGAGGGAGAATGTGAGAGTGAATGAATAATGGATTGATAATGTAAAGTGCTTTTGGTTTTAGTAGTATTATTGTTAACACTGCATCTTTGTGGGTTAACACAGATTAGGTGGAAGGAACTGGATAAATGACAAACAGTTCAATACTTCTTATCAGCAGGGGAATGTAGAACTAATAAAAACATTATTTTGTTTGGTGTTCATTGCTCTGAGATCCACTAAATCGTATGCACTGAACCTTTAAAAAGTGTTTCATCAGTGTCTGAACCTGCTGAAGTCAGAGTCCATGTTTCATCTTCATCAAAATGGGTGTCCCCTCCATGTCCATCTCCAGGGGAAAAGGCATGAGCCAGGACGCCGCTGGGCCCATCAAACGGAGCGAAGTCTCCATGGTCTGGTTTGGAACAGAGAACAGGACACTGAAAACCACATCCAGCATCTTCTAAACAACAGGTGTCAAACATGCGGTGCAGGGGCCAAATCCAGCCCACCAAAGGGTTCAGTCTGGCCCCTAGGATGAATTTATGAGCTGCTGAAACTACACTGAAGATATGAACAATCAAAGATGTTCGAATCATTTTAGGTCAATTTAATCGAAAGTGGATCAGACCAGTAAAATACTATCATAATAACCTATAAATAATGAAAACTGCTAATTTTTCTCTTTGTTTTAATGTTAAAAAAGTTAAATTATTCAAAAATGTTTACATTTACAGACTAGCCTTTTATATTTAAACAAAAATAAATAATCTGAAACCTCTTAATAGAAGTATGTGGAATTTTAATAATATTCTGCTGTTATTTAATGTTTTGTATATTTGTAGATCCACTGTGATCTGTAAGTTGTGATTCACATGTATAAATGGTAAACTAAAGTGTAATATTGTTCACATTGCACTTGTTTTACTTAAGAATTTTCAGGTTGTTCAAGTACAATCGTAGATATAAACATTTTCATTATGGAATTTTGCATTTTTTCACTCAAATGTTCTTGTCCTATTATTTATATAATTTCACTGGTCCCGCCCACTTTATACCATATTAGGCTGTGTGTGGAACTGAACTAAAATGACTTTGACATCCCTGTTCTAAACACTGAAGGTGGAACTACGTTACCTTGAGCCTTGAACTTGATCATGATGTCGGCTTCACCGCTGTAGATCTGCTGGAAATCCAGAGGAACCACATCGCTGTAGAGCTTCAGAGCATTTGCTAGGGTGGTATCCACAAGGCTTTGGGTCAAGTCTGGAGTGTAGTCAGTGATTCTGAGGAAAAGGACGATAGGCAGGTTAAACTTGTGGCAGAAAGCAGGAAAACACCCCATGGCCTGAAGATGTCTACTGTCTGTTTGAAAAATTGACAGAGTATAAACATACACAGATTTAACCTCACCCTACCCAGGGGGAAATAATTAGCAGTTAATTACAGTTCACCAACTTTGCACTGCATGAACATGTCTAAAAGCTGCTGTTGTTTTGGATCACCTACACACACAAAGAACCAAGATTTTATGAGGAAATCTGAGCCTTGAGGATGAAAAAAGACATTTGACATGTAAAAGTAGGAAGAACAGGAAGTTTATTATTATATCGCTCACCAGGCTGATGTTTTTCTGTACATTAAGATGAAATATTAGACTTAATTTATTGTCATTCAATAAACGCACCGTCAGTACATATATTAAATGAGATGTCGTTAGATTGAATGATTTTGAAATGAAAATATGATGTCACAGAGTTTATACAATAGAAACACATCATATTTTTAATCCCACACTCTAAAATGATCTCCGATTGGACAAAAATTTTACATCATGGGCTAAATTTCATTATTTTTTAGACTTTTAAAGTATTGAATTTTTTCCTCAGTAATATTAAAACGATTGCTTCTTCCAGCTTTAACATTTAAATTGAATGATTTTGAACACTTTTGCAGCTCCATTTTGTGATTCTGATTTCATCCTATGGTTTAATATCACAAGAAAATATGAAGTCAACATGTGATTTTATGGAGTTTATTAATAGAAACGTATCGTGTTTTTAATCCCACACTTTGAAATTATCTCTGACTGGACAAAAATCTTACATCATGGGCTAAATGTAATTATTTTTTAGACTTTATAGTATTGATTTTTTTCTCAGTAATATTAAAACCATTGCCTCTTCCAGCTTTGACATTTACACTGAAGGATTTTTGCAGCTCCATTTTAGGATTTTGATTTCATCTTTTGGTTTCATGTCACGAGAAACTCTGAAGTCAACATATGATTTCACCGAGTTTATTAAACAGAAACGCATCCTATTTTTAATCCCACACTCTAAAATGATCTCTGATTGGACAAAAACCTTAAATTATGGGCTAAATTTAATTATTGTTTAGATTTTCCAGTATTGATTTCATGCTTAGTAATATCCAAATGATTGCGTCTTGCAGCTTTAACATTTATTTTGTGTGTTTTTGCAGGTGTTTTAACTCTATCCTTTCATTTTCTACCTGTATGTGATCACAGGCTTGTCCCACTTGGGCTGACCGTCAAAGTGACCGTATCAGGTGACGTCAGTGAAGCCACAGCGAGGCCGAGACATCACATCCAGGGTGTTGGAATCCAGCTGCCCCGTCACCTCCAGGCCGAAGAACTCCTGCATTTTCTTGAGAGTCTCCTCAAAAGAATCCAAAGAACTTCGCCAGACGTTGCTTGGAGGGCTGACCCCCACATCAGAGAAAAACTTGGACAAATAGTCCTGAATGAGCAAAGAATTTAAGAGGCATGAATGATACGACTCTGTTTTCCTCTATATTAGTAACAATAACAAGAGTAAAACTTCTATAATTCATTTTCTGATATTTTAATGCAGTATCTGTTGCATTTCTGCAGCTAAAATATGATCATTATATTGATGTCAACATACTAATCACCGTGAAGGACGCATAAAAAAACATGCATAATATACAATACTGTGTAAAAATCCTAATTCAACATTTGGTTTATTGGTTTATCATAGTTCTAATATCCACACACATGCATTTATCTCTGTTTTAGAATCCAATCTGACATATGTGAATTATGTACAGCAGGAAAAATTAACAGTTCAGGGTAAAAACTGCTTCTATAAACCAAAGTGATTGTATTTAGTCAGACTTCCCTTTGCACTTAACATGTCTTTAACTGTTTTATTCAGACAATATGAGATTTATTGATGTTTTATGTGAGTAATAAGCAAAATGAAGCAAATATAAACAGGAGAAATCTATAAAATGTACAGAATAATCAACAAAATGAACAAAATTATCACTAGATGAATAAAATTAACTAAAAGAGTAAAAAAAAGACCAAAATAATCAACAAAATGAACAAAAATGGACTAAGTCAACAAAATGAACAAAATAATCACGAGATCAATACAATAATCAACAAAAAGAGTAAAAAAAAAGAATAAAAACAATCAACAAAATGAACCAAATAGTCACTAGATGAATAAAATAATCAACAAAAAGAGTAAAAATGAACTAAATAATCAAACAAAATTAACAAATCAATCACTAGATGAATATAATAATTAACAAAAACAGAAAAAACAATAAAAAGACCGAAATAATCAATAAAATGAACAAAAATGAATAAAATTATCAGATTGAATTTAATGCATTAGATATTTCTAAATGTTTTGGGGCTTCTTGTCATGTGGTCAGAGGTCACACTGACTTGAACCTTTAGAACCCATTTAGTTCAGTTTTTTTGTGTGTCTTTTAAGGTTGTACCCCTGTATTCCCTGTATTTTCTTGTTACATGTGAAGAAAAGACAATGAGAAATAATAGCATTGGCCTCGTAGCATAATTGCATAAGTTCTATTTTTAGCATAATTGTGAAATCTTCATGAAATGAATCAGCAGTTTTAGGAAACTAAAGTTATGCACATATCCCAATTTGGCCAAAAATGGGACTTTATGCAATGACGCTACTGATATGTATGATCATGTCGACCCAAAAAAAAACAAAAAAAACAACAACAAGGCTTTTGTACAGAACTGTTTATTTTCTGTGATTTGGTCGAAACCTTAGTCTAGATCTGAACCCTTTCATGCATGAATTATGAAAAAAAAAGTATCTAGATTTCTTTTTTTAGATTGATTTTATTTGTCAAAATTGGGCTAAAAATGCACTGTGAAATGTTTTTTTATATATATATATATTTTTTAATTTTAATATGGTTTTATTCAGAAGATATTTAACCTCCTGAGGCCCAAGAAAGGACAAGTTTGGGCTTTTTTTTTATTTTTAAATTAAATAATTGCCCGTATTTGAAACATGATGCACCAATTTTTTTCCAGATGCATTTTTAAAATTTTGATGGGATGTCCTTTTCAGTTGGGAGTTTATTTATTTATTTATTTATTTATTTATTTATTTATTTATTTATTTATTTATTTATTTATTTGTTTGTTTATTTATTTATCTTTTTGTAAAGCTGTGAAACCCTTACAAACATAGACAGTAAACCTATAGCTGAGTCTTAGGAGGTTAACTTTATGAGATCCCAGAGCAGTCCACCTTCTAAAACTAAAATGATACTTTTTTCATTGTATTGGTTCAGATCTATAGCACAGAAGAGGGTTAGAGCCACTGGGGAAAAAAAATGAAGCTCCAATATATATATTTTTAAATTATTGTTTTGAGAAAAATGTCAGAAATACGAGTTTAATCTCAGAATTCTGACTGTTTTCTCAGAAAACAATGATAAAAATGATTGTGATGATGATGACTGTTTATTTTCTGTGATTTGGTCTAAACCTTAGTCGAGATCTAAACCCTTTCATGCCTGAATTATGAAAAAAAGTATCTAGATTGTTTTTTTTAGATGAAGATGCATTTAGAATTTTTTATTTTTTTTTTAAACTTGCATCTTCATCTTAACCCTGCAAAAACAACAAAGGTAAAGGTGGAATAAGACTTTTTGCACAGGACTGTCCGAACATGGAATATAGTTTTACATCTGCTTTATCTGTTGTGTATTTAAAGCTGACATCTACAGTAAAAATCCCAGAAACACAGCAGGTCTATGTGTATGTGTATCTAATCTCTCTATCTGCATGCTCCTCTTGTTTACCTGGGCTTTAGAGATGTCCTCCTCACTGGGTGGATCAGGGGGAACAGCTCCACAGACTGCACCCACAACCACTATTATCAGGGTTTTCAGAACCAGCGTTCCATCCATGGTCCTTTCTTCTGCTGCAGAGAAAAAGGAAGCGCTCTATGTCTGAGTTTATCCTCCGTCTGGACCGTTGTAACGCTCCAGTTGCTTATGTCAGATGTGGGGTGCATGATTGGGCAATAAAGCATTCCTCCAGATGTCTGAACAGGCCCGTTTCAAGCAGAAAACAAGGGGAGTGATGGGCACCTTCAGGGGCACCGGAGGTAAAACTAGGTCAACACTCAGACCTGCAGCAACACGAAGATGGAAAAGGAAAATAGTGCGTCAAAATCAACACAGCTGGATTTTAATTGTATGTTTATGAGTTTGGAAAGGCGGTCACTGTTGGCATGGTTTGTGTTTTTCTTTCTGTTTAAGTATTTTTGACAGTTTTTGTTTTCCATATTCAGTATTTTATTTCCCTTTTGTTTTTATTACTTCCATATTCTTTTTATACGTGTTTTACTTCCACAATGATCCTGACAGATAAATATAACACAACATTAACCCTTCACATGGAGGCGCACTGGTGCCTCACAGCAAGAAGGTTGTGGGTTCGATTCCAACACCAGTCAATGGTGGGACCCGTATGTGTGGGTTCTCTTTGGGTACTCAGGCTCCTCCCACCATCCAAGCACAATGATAGGTTCATGGGTTCATCTAAATTGTCCATAGGTGTGAATGTGACAGTGATTGTTTGTCTCTGTATGTCTGTGATGAACTGGTCACATGTCCAGGGTGAACCCCACCTTCACCCATAAGTAGCTGGGAGCTGGGATAGGCTCCGGTGACCCTAGTGAGGATAAAGCGGGTTCAGAAGATGAATGAATGAGGACACACAGTTTAAATTCACTTTCCAAAAGGTAATAAAGGCAATATTTTCCAAACCATATGGGGGCAGTCTCTATAGAACGGATTATTGCCACTGGAGAAAAAAAAAAGTCAGAAATCTGAGAAAGTAGTCAGAATTCTGAGATTAAAGTCATAATTACCTCCGTCAAGGAGGTAATGTTTTCACTGGTATTTATCTGTTTGTGTTCAACTAACTAATTAGTACTAAACTGTACTAAGAACTTCAAAATTTCAGAACAGATTTGGATGAAATTTTCAGGAATTGTTAGAAATGGGACGAGGAACAGGTTTGGTGTTGATCCGGATCACTGTCTGGATCTACACATTTTTTAAAGGTTTCTTTTTCATTGAGAGATAGGGCATGATGGCACTGATTTGCATATGAGGTCAATGAGCACCATCTAGTGGAGGAAAGTATAAACACTACCCTGGTGGAGGTTTGCGCTCTCTGAGGCTGTGATAACCCCCTCCCCATGTATTTGTCTATTTAAGTTGATGGTTAAAATAATCTCTACTTAACTATTCCACCACAGTTGAACAGGCAACATTAGGTGCTCAGTGAGGATGGCCAAGCAGTAACATTCAGTGGAAAACTGGTAGCTCGTGCTGTGGTGAATGGAGTGGCTCCTGGTGATGATGAGAGCTTGATGTGAATGCTGAAGCATTTCATAGGTGGAAGTATATATGTATAATAAACAGCATAAACCATTTAACATGATAACGAACAGTTAAAATATCTGAAAATTACAAATATCTACTTACCTTCCCTAATATGGATTATGTTGATTAATTTTTCAGGAAAAAAATGCTTTGTGACAATATTTTTAAGAGCAATTTTATTTGTGAGGTATTTGTCAATTTTGACACCTGTAACACTTTTACATGCATGTATGAAACAGTACAGAATAGAGATAGCCCTGGTTTACCCCGAATACAAACACAGCTACAGGTTTAACCAGCAAAAAATGACAGAAAATAAACTCCCAAAACAATTCAAACACATTCTCTTGATATTTTAGTTCATGTTAAGGAATCATTTATTCATTTGTGCATGTTTAGCTCCTCTTTTACTGTACACTTATCAAATAATGTTTTGTACTCATTCACATAATAAATAAATAATAAATAGTGTATTTTCAATTTGCTAGATCAAAATCGGAGCAGCATCAGAATAATATTTTCTAAATGTTATGAGCATATTATTCTTTATAGTAGAAACAAGTTTATACTTTGAATTTCATAAACTATGAATTCCACATTATGGATACATTCAATATAACAGACATGTAATGTATAAAATTATGTTTGTTCATACTCCCCTGCTCTATTTATTGATTAAAGCTGAATTGATTCTTTTAAAATAGAAAAAACTGTGTTCTTCTGTCTAATTTCTTGTATTTCTTGTGGTTTAGGCATTTGTGCAGCGCAGGAAGTATCCATTCCTCATAACTCGGTACAATCTGCCGCTCCTCAAGTCGTACTCGAACATGTACGGTCCGCTGTAGATGTAGGTGAAACCTGGAAGGCAGAAGGTCAGGGTTAGTGTTCGTGTTGGATAAGGTCAGACCGAGGTGTCGCTCAAGTGCAGAGGTGGACAATCCCAGCTCCATAAAGTAAAAGTCCTGCCATGTTTGGTTCTACCTGTTCACTGAACACATGTGATTCCGCTGATTATCCCTTCATCTACCTGGAGGAGGAGTTGCGCTCATCCAAATGGGCTAGTTCAGTGAGTGGTTGGAACAAACACATGGCAGGACTTTTATTTTATGGAGCTGGGATTGTCCACCTCTGCTCATTTAGTAGAAAAACCATGATGGTGTTGTTTTCCTGTCCTGGAGCGTTTCTCACCTCTGTACTGGAACGCTGCCGTCACCTTCCCGTTCAGACCAGAGAAGGTCCCGTCGATCCGTCTGGGGTATCCGTCTGTTCTCTGTTTGGCCTCATCGTAACTAAAAAACACAAAAACAGACTCTGTGGGACAAATAAGGCCAATCACTATCATATTTTCTGGAGTTGTCCTGTGATGAAACCATCTGGGAGCAGCCGTGTGAACATTTAAAGAACATTTTTACTGAAACAATTCCTTGTAAATGTGAAGCTCTGTTTTTAGGAGATATTCCCTGTGATAACTGGACTCTGAAACATAAAAAACTGTTGTTAATACTTTTGGCAGCGAGAAAAAAGACTATGACAAGAAAATGGTTTAAGCCTGAAACTCCTACGACGGCTAAATGGACGGAGACAGTTCATTTACATTCTGGAGAAGTGGACTTTTTGCCTTGAGGGTCAAAAGAAATATTTTTTCACTATTTGCTCAAAATGGACAAACTATGTAAAAGCTGTAATTGATGTGATCTGAAAACATTGTTAATGTAAAAATACTCATTTGTCATACACGTTGGGCTAATGTAAACATACACACCTTAATGTCTTAACCTGTTGCTGAAGAAGCGGAGCAGGCCCCCTCCTCCCAACCATTTATATTTATTTATTTATTTATTTTTTAAAAAATATTATTATTACTTTTTGTTTCTTTCTCTTTATCGTTTGTACTATATTGTAAAAAAAAATCCTGGATTAGCTTCATTCATTGTTTTTATTTGATACATGGAAATTGATGTACCTGTAATTGATGATTTTGTAAAGATGCTGCTCCAAATAAACAAAAATAAAACAACAAACAAAAACTAGAGAAGCACTCTGAGAGCGCAGACCTCTGCCAAGGTATTGTTTGTACTTTCATCCACTAGATGGCGCTGAATCTACAGATCGCCACCTAAATCTAATCATCTGTAGGATACCCCATTTCTGACAATCTGTGAAAATTTCATGAAAATCCGTCCATAACTTTTTGAGTTATCTTGCGAACAGACAAACAAACAGACAAATGCCGGCAAAAACATAACCTCCTTGGCGGAGGTTAAAAAAACCCCACAAAAAATATCATGACATTCAGATTCCTTTACTGTCATTCAAACATGTGTATTTTAAAAACAAAAAAAAACATGGAGGAGATGCGTGGACATTTTGCCACCTATTTCTAGACTCTATCTGACCTCAGGTAATAGTCGCCCATAAACAGCAGCGTCCTGCCGGAGTCCACGTCATAGAAAGCAGCATCGATTCTCCTCATCCATCTGGGGAGACCGAGGCTGGTGAGTTTTTTAGGAAAGCCGCTGACAAGATTATATCCAGAGAAAGCCCACACCCTGCGACCTGTGGAGACATAAAAACAACAAAAACACAGAAATGTAGAGTCAAAACAGTCTGGGGTTGGAGATGGTTTCTGATTGGCTGCAGTGATCTAGGTTCTCCTGCAGGGGTCACCAACCACGGTCCTCCAGAGCTATTATCCTGCATGTGTTAGACTATCCCTCTTCCAACAAACCTGATTCAAAAGATAAAACTATCATCCAGCTCTGCAGAAGCCTGATAATGACCTGTCAGGTGTGCTGGAAGAGGGGAACATCTAAAACATGCAGGACAGTAGATCTGTATGACATAGATGTTCCACATGAAAGAGTATCAGATACAACAACAGAGAGGTCATTTGTGGGTGGAACACATTTAGACAGAAATAAAAGGTTTAAACATTTCTATTTTACAGTGTCAAATTGTGCAAAAGTTCAAGGAGAAAAAACGTCTCAAACTTCAGAAAAACATTTAATTATTATTATTATTTTTTTTAAGTTTGCATCAAATTCACTTGACACATCAGTTACTTCCAACTCTACAAGTTTCTCCTCTAGCCAACATAGGGTCCATAACATGAAACAACCATCATCATATTGAGACGTTTAATTTGGACCAAGAAGAGAAGCTACAGAAGGAAGGGAAGTGTTTTCTAATCTGTCTGATTTCACCTCCTGCAGTTTTAAGTTAAAGATCAAAGGTTAAGTCACTTTTATCCCTTTATTCCCCTTATTATAATATAATCTCTGCATCTTATGCTAATGCTAATGCTAATACCATGTGTATTGCCACTAAGGGACCAATTCCACTGGTCAAAGTCACTGACAGGAGAATTAACCTGCATAGACCTGGTTTTAATGGTGGGGGGAACTAGAGGCAACAGGCCCAAGTGGAAATCAAACCTTGAACCTTAAACCTGCAAACCCATAATTCTGTTCGAATCATCGGCAAGATGGAGGTAAACGCAGACAAAAAGTGCAGCAGTGATGAAAGAAAAACACATGTATGTACTTTCTTTGTAAACAACTTAGTCATTGGATCGACTTTTGAATGCCATTTCAGTGTGTTATAGATCACATTTCTGTGGTTTATAGCTGATAGAAATAAACAGATGAACCAAAGCTCATGGAACAGAGACGGTTACAGCTGCTGATGACATGGGGAATATTTTAAGAAACAGATTTTCGCATCTGTTTATAGCGGCATCATGTCTGCTGATGAAGTAACAGGTCTGGAAGGGTTGGACCATTTCATAGGAGAATGTTTCAACCCCTAACACGTGCAGCTCTGTTTCAAGGAGTACTGCCAAGTGCAAGGGCCAACGGGGAGGGGCCAAGGGGGAGGAGCTAAGGGGTGAATTGGGATTGGGCCTTAGACTACCTACCTTTAAATAAATACACTCTGTCTGACTGCCGGCTTTCATAAGCAGCATCGATGTTGGATGGTGCATTGGGCCAGAAGCTAGTGATGAGGCTCTGCCGATCTGTGTTGCTCTGGGGGTTGGTGCGCCACAAAAAGCTGAAAAAAACAGACATAGAATGTAAACGATCAAAATCATCAATGGGCTCCTGAAGATGTTTGGGGACTCGACTGGCTCTGGGTCAGATACCTGTCCTTGAAGAAGAGCATTTCTCCTCGCAGAGTGGTGACGGCGTCCAGAACCATGGTGGAGTCACAGGCGTCAGGGGTGGTGGGGGGCTGGGTTCCAGGATCAGCAGAATTCTGGGTGGGATTTGGACCATAAAGAGCCTGGATGCCCTTAATGTCGTCCCGGGGCAGAGTGAAGGTGTCGGGGTTCCGGTATGAGTACGTTGGATACATGAGAGCGCCGGGATCATCAGAGTGGGACAAACCCAGAGAGTGTCCGAACTCATGGGCGGCGACCATGAAGAGAACAAAACCTAGAACGAGGAACAAGGAACCAACTCATCAGCTCTGATGCAGATGCACAGGTCATCAGAGCTGAACAGAACTCACCTCTGTTTGAGCGGAAGGTGAACCTCTCATCTTCATCAAAGTGAGCGTCTCCTCCGATTCCAGAAGATGGAGCGAAGGCGTGGGCAAGGGTCCCACCGGCTCCATCGAACGGGTAATAGTCACCGTGTGCTGTGAATGAGACAAAAAACATGATTGACAGCCCACAAAAATGCTGAAATTGGAGAAAGATTAGAGTTGGAGTGCTCAATTATGGAAAAAAAATCAATATCACGATTATGTTGGTCAATATTGAAATCACAGTTATTCAAATGATCAATATTGAGTTTCACATGCATTTATTCAGCGTTTCTCTCTCTAAAAAAAACACTTTTTTATTGACCTTTTATGCAAAACATTCAAATTGAAAATACATTTTGGCTCTAAATCTTTCTCAACATACTGGAACGGAACAAAACAAAATATCAAACCCACAAACCACATGCTGCCACTTACACCCGTGTGGAGAACAAAAAGTTTGGAAATGTGAAACTCTAAATCAATGTGTGCAAAAATAAACTCAAATAATAATAAAACTACAGCAAAACAACTCCACACCTATGTCTATAATCTGTACAGTTTTATTATTATTTGATGACTCTTTATTTTTGCACAGATTGATTTAGAGTTTCACTTTTCCGGACATTTTGTTCTCCAAATGGGTGCAAGTGGCAGCATGTCGTTTGTGGGATTGATATTTTGTTTTGTTCTGTTCCAGTATGTTGAGAAAGATGCCTTATGTAACAGCTATACAAACAATCACCGCCACTTATTGAGGGATTAACGCCACTGAAAAATGTACCGTACATATGGAGATGTCGACATACCGGACACATACACTGTCAGATTCAGGGTGAAGCCTCCAAACTACACCACTGACTCCATAAATATGATTATACTGATCTATGAGTAAAAAACCAACAGAATAAATGTTACTTTATGTTTGAGTCAAAAATGCTGGTTGGCTGTAGTTTCATAAATATGGTCTTGGGTCAAAATGTGAAATAGTGCAAAGTAATACAATGTTTAACAAATGTATTCTTCCACCTGTCATGAAAACAAGAAATCATAAATAGTAATAAAACGTCATAGTTTATCAAAAACTTGTTTCAAATTAACAATTTCATTGTTATTCATACAGAAAATGACCAATGTGAATGACAAAATAGTCCTTGTTGACAAATAATCCCCATAAAAGTCCATATTTAGTGTGTCCACCTTTGGTGCAGATAACAGTTTCCATTCTTGCTGCCATTGTTTTTATGTAGTTTTAC
>JAQQZY010000007.1:37669114-37684493 GCA_030068375.1 Ostorhinchus rueppellii
AGACCCAAACATTATTCTTCCTTTCTCTGAGCTTTTATGAATATCTACAGGATTAGTAAATTAAATGTTGAAAAATATCTGATTTTCACAGAAAGAAAAACTCAATATACAGAAGACAACATTACAATAAATGGTGATAAAGCACTTAAGGACGGTTAAATATAGAGAAACATTCAATTTGGAAGTGACACATATGTCCCAGTGGGTTAAAATGGGTTAAGGAATGATTAGACTTGTCTTGCGATAATGCTGATATCAGCCATGTGACAGTGTTTGGTCCATGTGGTCTAGTTCTAGTTATGGACTCAATGACCTCTGACCCACTTGTCTCAAGTCGACCTCAGTCCAACAGTTACATCACATCGAACAATGAACAACAGCATTAGCAACAACAGTACATGGACTGTATCTGATGATCTGATGTGTGAAAACTGTTAAGAGTTACATCTTTATTCCACTTCTAAAAACCAAGATAGAAAGGAGGACTTTAAGCTGAATTAGGGAAAATTACAGTAGGGGGAAAAAAGGAATGTCTTTGAAATGATCTTGTAAATAGTCATAAACTACACAAAATTATCATAAAACCTGGAATTATCATCATAGAATTGTATCATTACTCAGACTTACTTATTCAGCTGAACAAATGAAGCCTGTTACAACCCTACATCACTCCCATGTTTTATCTTCTCATTTATTTGATGGATTTTTTCTCCTGCTGCATTTTTTTTAACAATTGAGACCTATTCTCTACATTTCTAAGGCTGTTCTGAGATAATATTTTTATGTTTTACTCCAAATTCATGAAAATTTCAGTTTAAATCAGGAAAATTAATGCATGCATCATCTTAAAGTTGCACATTTTACTCGACCCATTGAAAACAACCCTGTAGCTGATTTCCTATTGCTACAATAACCCTGTTGAGTGCAATTATTTCTGCAAAAGTGTCCGATTACATCATATTTTAAAACTGTGAAAGCTTTAATAATGATCTGACATCTACAGAGGTGAATGTAGGTACTATTATACAGCCCTACCAGGAAGTTTTTATGATTATTTTCTGTGCATTTCATCACAGAACCACAGATTTCCTCTACATTTTGTTCCTTTACATCCTTTTAATCTTGTTTCAGCTGAACAAATGAAGCCTGTTACGACCCTACATCACTTCCATATTTTATCTTGTCATTTCTTTAATGCAATTAATGCTGCTTTTTTTTTTCCACAAATGAGTCTGATCCTCTACATTTCTAAGGCTTTTCTGAGGTCAACACTCCAGAACCACTGAAATTTGTGTTTTACACAGAAAAATGTATGCATATTTCATATGAACCCTTTCGTGCATGAATTATTTCCTGAGAGTTTTGAATCCTCTTTGGGAAAAAAACAAAGCAAAAAAAAAACCCCAATGTAATTGAAATGTTCTTATGAACCTATTTTTCATAGAGTATAAAAATGTCCACCCCGCTGAGGCAAAGAAACATGCATTTACCGATATACTGCGAGAAAACTAGGAAATAAAAAAAACAGTTTTGATGCTGCTAATCTAATGTTTTCTCACATTTTTACATACATTTTTAATAGTAGTTATGACTCACTTCATGGAGATAATATGCAAAAAGAAAAAAAGAAAAAAAAAAATCAACCTTAAATTAACAACTAGCAAATGATTGACACAATCATGTTACAGCAGATCTGGTTTATCACAAACAGCAAAGTTACACTAAAGGTGTGAAATGTAGTGTATGAGATGATGCATAATTGTTCACTGTGTTGTTTGATATGGAAGTAAAAAAAACAAATTTCCATGAATATACAAGAGAACAGCTGTAGAATAACTGTCCACTCAAGTGACCGCTATGCATGAAAAGGTTAAAGCTGCACATTTTACTCTATCCACTGAAAACAACCCTGCAGCCCATTTTAGTCTCTGACCCAGAGTTTTATTTGTTCAATAATCCAGTTGAGTGCAATTATTTTTGCAAAATTGTCTGATTACATCATATTTTAAAACTGTGAAAGCTTTAATAATGATCTGACATCTACAGAGGTGAATGTAGGTACTATTATACAGCCCTACCACGATTATGATTATTTTCTGTGCATTTCAAAACAGAACCACAGATTTCCTCTACATTTTGTTCCTTTACATCCTTTTAATCTTGTTTCCATTGAACAAATGAAGCCTGTTACGATCCTACATCACTTCCATGTTTTATCTTGCCATTTCTTTAATGCAATTACTGCTGAATTTTTTCCCCCAACAAATTTTACATGTATTGATAGGCTTAGTGGTGTAGAAGCTATTAAACATTTTACATCAGTAGATGATTTTGGTCACCAGTGGCTGTTTTGGGTCGTTATGGATTAAAGCTGCACATTTTACTTTACTAATGAAAACAACCCTGCTGCACATTTTAGTCTCTGACCCAGAGTTTTATTTGTTCAATAACACTGGTGACTGCAATCATTTTTGCTAAAGTGTCTGATTACATCATATTTTAAAACTGTGAAAGCTTTGATAATGATCTGACATCTACAGAGGTGAATGTAGGTACTATTATACAGCCCTACCAGAAAGTTTTTAGGATTATTTTCTGTGCATTTCAACAGAGGACCACAGATTTCCTGCTGACACAGTGGCAGATGACAGAGTTTATCCTGACACGAGTTCAAATCTAAGATAAAGCCTGTTGTGGAACCAGTTTCAGACAAAAGCGCCGACGTCTGAAGTATGACAGATATTTTATCAAGCTAGAAAGGCAGCTTAAAAAACAGCATCTGGAAAAGAGAAGAAACCCTGGTTTTCACACAGATTAATGGAAAGGAGAGTAAATCCAGGTGTTGTGTGTGATTCTAAGGTGAAACGGTGTATAACAGGTCGGAACAGAACAGGTTGTTTGCTAGCTCTGCTAATGTTTATCATTTCACTTAAAGCACAGCTAGCATACATGCTAATGCTAACATACCGGGTAAACATACAGAATTTAAAGCTCATACACCGATTATGTGTGATTACTCCAACCCGAGACGTGTGTTTACGTCCAGGGGAGACTCGGTTAAACGTGAACAGGCTCCGTCCTCCACAGAAACACCCTCCGGAACCTGGCAGGGACTAGCCGGGCTGTGGGTGACCTGGTCCGGGTTGTACTCACAGAATTCTGCGATGTAGAAGGAGACCACGTAGTTTTCTTCACACCAGTCCAGGGTGGAGGTCGGCCGCCCCCAGTATCCCTGCCTGTCCACCGACGGAGCCATGATGGAAGAGGAGGAGGCTGTGGCCGCTAACGGATTTGTAGTCCCATCACAACAGAAGCCTTCCTCCTCCTCCTCCTCCTCCTCTGCTGAAGCCCACCCTGGTCCCAGTCAACACCAATGAGGATCACACATGATTTACCAAAAATATCAGGACTAATCCATCAGCAAACAGCACACAGTCTGATGGAACACAGAGTTATTTCATCGAATGTGTGGTTAAAAATGGAAATACAGCACAACCAGTGGTGGAGCACAGTATTTTTTTTTTTTTTCTTTTTTTTTTTTTTTTTTTTATTTCAGTGATTAAATTTAACAAAGGTCAAACATACAGTTGACAAGGCCGCAAGAATATACAACAATCTCAACATGAAAACAACAACAACAACAACAACAAAAAACCTCTTGGACATTAATTCTCTCTCTCTCTCTCTCTCTCTCTCTCTCTCTCTCTCTCTCTCTCTCTCTCTCTCTAAATCATCCTATAATGTTATTCGACAGTTTTAACACATTTGGTGGACTCTAAAACCTTAATACTGCAAATATACTGTTCAAATTCAGCCAGGAGTCTTTATTATTTTCATCACTTTACATTCATGGATGTGAAATTTTACTGAATAACATTAATAAGTTAACAGTGTGCTCACTGCTGCTCTCTTGGAGAATAAAACCTGTTTGGTGGAACACAGTCTCTCACTGCATTTAATAAGAACTGGTGTATTTCCTTCTGCAGGATTATGCACGTTTACTTTCCAAGTCAAGTCAACGTTATTTATAAAGCACTTTAAAAACAACACAGTTGGACAAAGTGCACAGACATAAAAACATATAAAACCCGAAAAAGAATGAATAAAAACAGTACAAGTAATAATACGTGATTACAATAAAAGAGTTAAAAGCCAAAAAGAAACAATATGTTTAAAGAGAAGATTCCACATAAATGTCATTCCTGTGCAGTGAAAACTACTTATGTCCAAATGTGTTGTTTTTGATATTTATTTAAAGCGACACAAACTTACACAAGAAACATCAGTTGATAGCTGGGCAAATATTTTAAAATATGTTTGTAGGTATTTAGAACATTTTAATGTGTTAATGATTATGATGTAAATTGTGTCTTTTATCACATGTTGAAGGATTGTGTTGAAAGTTGACGACTGCTACAAAATGTATCTTGTAAATGAACTGTCAATTTTCAACTGTTTGTAATAATTTTGTTTTTTTTTGATTAATTGATTGATTGATTGAAGCTTTACACAAACTTCTCAATGGGGAACCTGTACTTAAAATACAGTATTTTCACATTGGAATGAGTGAATGTTATTTTAAAAATTAGTGGCTCCCAAATTTTTCAGGTCAACGCTCTAAAAATCGCAGCAGAATGACATCACGATTTGCCACAATGTCTGACTGAACAAGCATCAAGACAGTGTTGAATTAAATGCATATTTTCATCTTCCTGTATCTTCTTGTGTGTGTATTGTCTTCATCTTGGATCATCTTTACAACACTAACACCTCATTTGCACCAGGAAAGAGTGAATTCTATTCTTAAATGTGTGGCTAAGAAGTGGAAATACAGCACAGACCAGTGGTGGAACACAGCGCTCACACTGTATTTAAAAATCAGACCAAGCAGTGTCGTCCAACGGCATATTTAAAGATATTAATTGGCGTTTGTTTGCTCTTTCAAGGTCACTTGAGGTCAAAGGTCATGGCACCAAATGAAAGCCCATATGTGACTTCCTGTCTGTTGGTAAGATCAATTATATCATATCTTCATCTGTTTTGAAGTTATAGCACTTTGAAATTTCCAAAAATGTTTGCCTTCACTTCAGACAATGAAGAGCATAGAAGGGAAGGTCATTTCAAGACAACTTTGAAGCAGATGTGCTCACGTATGAGCGGTGGGTGTTCAACTCTGGAATTCACTTTATTATGAGCTGAAGGACTGTAGAAACATATTCCAACTGAAAAAAGTGTATAACGACAGAACAATGACTGAGAGATTAGAGGAACAGTTATAAGTTTTACATTTAGCTTCGTATTTGTTTTGCAACTTGTGACTTTTATTTACTTATTTTGGTCTGGTATTGTAATTGTTTTACATTATCATTATTATTATAAATGTGCACTATTCTTCCTGGGGTCTTTACAAAAATCTTTACAACTAGTCAGTGCAAATAACACAGTATAATCATACAAAATTGTTCACATTCACATACATGAAAGAACATGAAAGAAGATAAATAACAGAAAAATCCAGACATGACAGCTCCTTTAGGTCAGTAGTGGTATAGTATATACAGTACATATATTCAATTGGCCCCAGTATCAAACATTTATGGTCAATAGATGCTGTTTGTCTAACTTCTTGAATTTCATTTTACAGTTTTCATGTGTCGTGTGTAGTTTGTTCCGTTCTTGCATCAGTATTTTACTATTCCTTTCACTGTGTTTGTTCTTCATTTGGGTCGTGTAAAATTATGTCTGGTTATTTTCCTGGTTGCGTAGCTAAGTCTATCTGAACAAAAACTAACATTTTTGTACAAAATCAATGTTTTTTTTGTTATAATAATATTTCCAAAGGAAACCAGAAGTGAATAAGTGAATCTTATTCTCTACTCTGTTAAATAAATACTGGTGTATTTCCTTCTTATTCAACATTATTAAAGGTATCTTTCTAGATTGATCTAATTACAGTTCAGTGAAAACTACTTATCTCCAAATGTGTTTTGTTCAGAAAAATGACAATTAAATCAACTCTTTCACTGGAAAACATATCATCAAATCTCAGAATTCATGGAAGCATATGAGGAGCTGTTTGCCTGTTTAGTTTTTTGTTCAAAGTTCCTTTACTTTTTTGTTTACTAATTTAATAATTTTTGCTAGTAATTTATTTTTTATAATTATTGCTTTTTGTTTGTTTAATATTTAGAATTTTTTTTTTTTTTTTTTTTTTACTTTCATGGTTATTACATGGTTATTACTCTGCTTTTCTTGTGAGTTGTAGACTGTGGGCACCTGGGCATAAATAGGCAACACCGACAGAGACCAGGATGCACCTGGGTGGGCCTGTGGTTTTTATAAGTCAGTCGGTCAGTCAGTCGGTCAGTCGGTCAGTCAGTCGGTCAGTTGGCAGTATGACAGGATGAAGCAGGAGAGGCAGTGAAAAGAGGCTTTTTATTGTCGTTTGCCTGCAAAACCTGAGAATAAAACCCCTGAATTACTTTTGTGGTACGGAAAATGCGCTCATTGAGTTCAGTCACTTTTAAGTTGGTTTAATTTTGATGACATATAATCACTACTATGTGTATTCATTATCATCTGTTAAATGTACTGTACTGTAGTTTAAAGTGATCTCCTCTAGGTGGCAGTAGAGGCAATGATAAATATGTTACTGTAAGCTATATTTAATTATACACTGTCAAGTATGTGCTAATGTTATATTTAAGCAGTGATAATACACTATTATAGACTTAACTATTAGAATGTAGTTTGAATATGTAAACTAGACATTTTCATCCTGATGGTTTGAGAAACTACTGAGCCTCAGTACGAAACAGAGGTAGAAGATGAGGTCTGGATCTAAATATTTAGACCCACAACATCTGTAATCATGTGGATATAAACAGACTGGGTTATGTATAGCATTACTACAAACATATGGGCTCAAGTAAAGTCATCCTGGACATGAGTCAGCCACTGTAACTGGACTTTCTTGTGATATTCAGATGGAAAATGTTCCGAAAGAAGGAAAATAACAACACCAAACCTCTCAGTTCTTTAAAAACCTTTTTAATGTAAAATTGTAACAGTCTAAATCCATTTATTTCTTTGAGTGCACATTATTTTTGACATAAGTCTCATTAAATCACATGTAATTTGGTTTTGTTGCCAGTGTATTTGATGTAAATCATCACAAATGGGGTAAAAATCTATGACAGACTGATGCCGAAAGTAAAATATGAAACTCTCTGGACGTTTTGCACAATTAAGACTGTGATTTGTGATTGAATGTAATGTGTTTAAGACAAAAATCGCACATAACGTAAGTCTTCTGTCCAAAATAAAAAACTTATTTCTGTCTTTGTAACGTTTCGCTCAATAAAACAGAACAAAACATTGAAAAACATCTCTTCGGTGAAAAGTGACACAACCAAACCTTCAAATCATTTTTATCGTAAAACAGGAAATTTGTAACAGTCTAAAGCTATTAATTTCTTTGAGTCCACGTGATTTTTGACATATAATTTGGTTTTGTTGCCAGTGTATTTGATGTCAATAATCACAAATGGGGTAAAAATACATGATGGTCTGGGACTGAAAACAAAAAATTCTAGAAATGCTCTGGAATTTTAGCATAAATAAGGCGATGTGACGTTAATATTAGGGAAATCACACTTAATGTAAGTCATCTGTCCATAATAAAAGCCATAGTTCTGTCTCTGCAGTGCATTGTTCAATAAAACACAGCTTAAAAGTAAAGTCATCCTGAACATGAGTCAGCCACTGTAACTGGACTTTTTTTGTATTATTCGGATTGATAATGCACCTACAGAAGATAAATAACACATCTGACAATGAAAAGTGACAACACCAAACCTCCAAACACTTGTTTAACAATCTTTTTATTGTAAAACAGGAAATTTGTAACAGTCTAAAACCATTTATTTCTTTGAGTGCACATGATGTTTGATATAAATCTTATTAAATCACATATAATTTGGTTTCATTGCCAGTGTATTTGATATAAATCATCATAAATGGGGTAAAAATTTATGATGGACTGATGAAAGTAAAAAAAAATCTAGGCAAGACATGAAATACTCTGGAATTTTTGTACAAATAAGACTGTGTGACATTATTATTAGGAAAATTGCACTTAATGTAAGTCATCTGTCCATAATGAAAGCCATATTTCTGTCTCTGCACAGTGTGTTGCTCAATAAAACACAGGTCAAAACGTTGAAAAACATCTCCTCAGGTATTATTCTTGGAATGCTGCACTCAATGTAAAGGAATGTACCAACACAGTGTCAGTCTGTGACCAACTTCCTGCCTCTTTCAGCCAATTCCAACAGAAAATGAAAGCCAACATGTACACACAAACATTTAATTAAACATTTAACTATCAGATCAGCCTGTGGTTACAGCTCATCCCTCATCTTCTCACCCTTCGGCCGAACCATCCGGCCGATGAAGAGGATGGAGTTTGTTTTCTGGTCCTTCACTAAGAAGATGAAGGGATGGTCGGCGTAGAACAGCTTCGGGCTTTTCAGCTTGTCTGTGCCAAAGACGGCCGTGTCCATTTCATTCCCGTCAGTGTCCCACTCCATGGCCGAGGCGTGGAACACACTGGACAAGTACAGGTCTTTCTTCCCGGAGATGTTGGACAGGTCGGCTTTAGCTTTGTCCACAGCCTCGGTCAAGCCCAGCTCCTCCAGATGTTTCTGCGCAGAAGTCAGAAGGGTTTAGGTTTAACCCGTAAAGACCCAAATATCCACCAGAGATCAAAATCATCTACTGATCTAAACTGTTTAATACCTGTTGATCCACTAATCCAGGGGTGTCAAACTCATTCTAGTTCAGTATCACATAAGGGGGCCAGACCAGTAAAATAATATAAATAATAGAATATGAACTTGTGAATTATGCCAATTCCAAAGTGTTCTCCACGTTTTTGAGTGAAAAAAAAAAGTCAAATTCTATAATGAAAATGTTTAAATCCATGAACTGTACTTAAACATAACACAAACAAATACAAACAACCTGAAAATTATTTTTTTTTAAAAATAGATGCAGTTTTAATCATATAACGCCTCAGTTTATAATTTATACATGTGCATCACAGCTTTCAGATCACAGTGGATCTACAAATACACAAAACATTTACTAACAGGTAGAATATTGGTACAAATAGACAAACTATGCTTAAGACACTCTTTATATTTGCTCTGGTTATTCACTTTTTGTCTGTAAGTCTGTAATGTAAATATTTTTTGTATAATTTTACTTAAAAAATAAATAAATAAATAAAACAGAGAGGAAATTTTGTGGTTTTCATTATTTACAGTTTATTATTATGATCATATTTTACTGGTCTGACCCACTTTAGATTGAATTGACCTAAAATATTTTAACACCCTTGATCTTTAATATCTTTGGTGTCATTTTTGTATTTCACACATTCATCCCACAGGCCAGATTGGACCCTTTGGTGGGCCAGATTTGGCCCCTGGGCCAGATGTTTGTACCTGTGCACTCATCCTATCAATCCATGTAAATAATTAGTGTAAAATACAGTTCTTCATCTGTTCATGGTCATCAGATATGACCCATTTGGATGTTCAGAGGCTCCGTAGTTACCATAAAAACACAGTCATCTTCTGCAACATTGATTCACCAGTAAAACTCGTGGAGTTGGATCAATGACAGTGGATGGACACACTGGGTTTATGTTCAGTTAATGAGAGATTTTGATGAAAAAGTCACTTTTTCTTCAGTTTTCTCAGTTTTTATATATTAATATTTGAAAATTACTTTGGGCATTTACGCACATTTACATGATTAGTGAATTAAATATAGGAAAAGACATGATTTTGATGATGAAATTAATGCAGAATGTACAGGATAATATTATTATAAATGGTGATGAATCACTTCAGAAAGGATAGATTTAGAGAAAGAATCATTTGTAAGTTGCCAAATGGTACTCGGTCTTTAAGGGTTATTAATATGAAGTTGTAATAAAAACCATTATTTCATAATAAAATGTTTTGCACTAAAAAGCTAAAATTGAATCTCACAAGTTTTACTCACTTGCTTTCCAACTTATATTAATGGGATGGGTGTTTGTCTAGATAACTGTGTTGTATTAAACTCTACAGTGCAACCAAAGGTCCAAGGTATGAGGCTGGGGCAGGGGAGATATGCCTATTATACAATGGACCTCAACCCAGGGGTCCGTCTGAGGGGTTTCTGATGCACCCCCCTCAGGTTTCTTGATCCAAATGCCCCTGCACACCTGATGTGCTCAACCCTAAAAAAAAAAAAAGACTCAGAGCTGTTGAGGAAGATTTGTGTGTGTTTTTCTTCAATTCCTGCATGAATATCAGCTTTGTGTTCAACTACACAGACCCAGGTTTCACACTGAGGAAGAAAACTGAGACTAGATTTGCATTTTATTTCAATAAATACTTTTTGTTTGGTGGTGGGCCTTGTGATTTTTCTAATGTAAAACATGTACCATGGCTCAAAAAAGGTTGGGAAACACTGATCTACATAATCAATGAATTAAATAATATAATAAAAAAATTAAGAAAATACCTGATTTTCACTCAAAAACATTAGCTGCAGAGGATCATTTTATAATAAATGGTGATAAACCAAAGGTTACAAAACCTCATTCGGAGGTTGTGATAAAAATAGTTGTGGTTCTTCCAGGGTTGACCTGTGGAGGTGCTGTTACAGGTTTTCTGGTGCTCAAGCAGGTGTTTCGGGGTGTGTACCTGCAGGTTGTGACTGACTTCCATGCTGACTTTGGGCAGAGACACGGCCACAGCGGTCTCCTTCAGGTTACCCAGCCATGTGTCCACTTGCTTCTGGGTCAACATCTTCTCCAGTCTCTCCAGAGGTTCAACGTGGTAGGGCATGATGAGGACTACGCTGGACTTCTTATGGGCCAGTGGCATGCTGAGGACCACCAGCTGATTGGCAGTGTCATCAAAGAAGCCATACAGGCCTGATGGAGCAAATCATATGGATTATAATCAGAAAGGATCTACATGTCTTACGGTCTTCAAAAAATCAACTGTTTCAAACTTCTCAAGAGCACGAGGAAAAACTAGTAATGGTGTTTTTATACAAGTCAGGGTTTTAGTTCAGGGGCCACACTCAGCCCAATATGATCTGGACCAGTAAAATAATGACATAATGATATAAAATTCTACTTCCTCCGACTCCTTTTCAAATAATCTGTTTCATTTGGAAAGACTAAGTAGGATTTAATTTTAACTAAACTAAACATAATTACCTGTAAATAATGTCAGCTCCAAACTTCTCTTCTCTTAATAAAAATGATCCTCAGTTTATTGTTTACACATGTTCATTACAACGTACAGATCACAGTGGATCCACAAAGACACAAAACATTTAAGAACAAGCAGAATATTCTTAAAATTCCACTTAATTTTCTTAAGACATTTCATGTTTTCATAGTTGTTTAGATAATTCACATTTTTACGAGAGGATAATTTGTAAATATAAACATTTTTATTATTTAATTTCACTTTCTGCACTACAACAAAGAGAAATGTTTGGAGTTGACATTATTTATAGGTAATTATGAGCATATTTTACTGGTCTAACCCTGCTGAAATCAAACTGGGCTGAATGTGGCCCCTGAACTAAAATGATTTGGACTTAGATGTAGTGGAACAGAAGGATGAAGTTGCATAAAAGTAAAAAATTGTACTTAAACACTTTTACTTGGGTAAAAATACTGTTTTTATCACTTGGTCTACCTGTGCGATGCATCATCTGGACTGAAACTGTGTAGCTCCGAGACGCCAGGAAGCCGCGGTTGTCGACCATTTTATGATGAAACTGTTCGTCCCAGTGAGCTGAAGAAAAACAAACCTACATGTTAACAGTGTGTTGAAGGTAGGGGTGTGCGATACGACGATATTAGAAGGATTAGAATGAACTGATGAACCAAAAAAACAGAGAGATCATGGAATCGTCTATAATTTGATGTAGTCAGAGACACAGAGGATTCAGTGGCTGTGGATGTAGTTATCTGCTGACGCACAAACGCATCAGGTCGCTTCATGTCCATGTGAACACGTGTGTAGTGTTTATTTATCTCTGTGCATGTGAATTTCACGTTGTGTAGCAGGAGTCATGGCTGACAGCAAAACGGATGAGTTGCTTCCTAAAAGGAACTCCACTTTCATCGTAAGGATTTGGTTTGGCTTTTCCCAAAACAACAAAGTGCAAACAACAGTCATTTGAAAAATCTTCACAGACACGACTTGCACGTCAGACGGCAGCACTACAAACCTGTTCAAACACCTGAGAATGAAACTGCTACAGGAGCAGCCACACCACAGCCAGAGCAACAGGCAGCGTTAAACAAAAGTGAACTTTAAAGGCACTCTATGAGAGGAGCAGCCAATGGTGGAAAGAGGAAGCAGTGACATTTTACCTGGCAGAAGATATGCAAATTAGTCTCAACGATCAATGAAAAGAATCGTGAAAAAATTGACATTGTGATGTTATGTTTTAAAAATCATGATATGATATTGTGCCATATCGCCCACCCCCAGGCAAGGCAAGTTTATCTGTACAGCACATTTCATGTACAGGACAATTCAAAGTGCTTTACATAAAACATAAAAGCATCACAAGACGGGCATAAAAGAGAAGGTTAAAATATAAAATATAAAAACATAAAAATCATAAAAATTTAAATTAAAGTAGACATTAAAATTGTCAGCAATGAAATGTGATTTTAGAGTTCATTAAAATAACAGATAAAAACTTTAAGCTTAAAAGAAACAGTGAGATCGAACCTTCTGAGTTAGAACTCTATTGAAATGCAGCTGAGAACAGCTGAAGGATCCACATCATCCATGAACATTTTACTCAGACTTACGCTTGAAGAACATAGCGTTGACGATGATTGCCCCGTCAGTCTTCTCCACATCCTTGGTCACCTCAGGCAGCTTCCCACCTGTGGACTTGGACGCCCACTCGTTGATGGCGTTCACGGCGCTCTTCTTGTCTCTGAAGTTGATCGTGGACTGGTCACAGTTGTAGTGCTTTTTGCTGTTTTTGATGAACTTGTCGATAAATTTGACAGAGCTGGGTCCGTAGAGGCGGTTGCTGATCTTCCAGGTGACATTGCGGGTCTTTGGGTCACTCACCTCAGTCAGGAGCTCAGCCAAACCTGAGTGCAGCTGCTCATCTTTGACTTTATCTGCCTTCAGGAGGGTCTTCACCTGCGAGGCGGTGGCTGCTTTGCCCCCCAGTGCCACCAGACCCAGAGAGGACGCCACAACCACTGGGGAAATCAGGATGTTCTCCATGTTCTTGTCTTTGGCCATGGTTTGGTAAAGACTAAAGGCCAAGTTGGCGCTGTTATCAGCCAGGACAGTGGCGTGGGTACTCAGCACCTTGTCTGCAGAGGCTGAGGTGGCGGCTGAGGCTGAAGTAGCCAAAAGGATCAGGTTTATCAGGTAGGTCACCCACATGATGAACATCAATCCACGAAACCTGAAAGAAGACATGAGGTAAACAGTGGATTCATTATTATTATATTTGGTTCGGTTTGTTTGTTCCTTTGTTTGTTAACACTTTGGCAGCAAAATCATTGGTATAATTCACACCAAAGTGGTTTACAGATTGCCAGAATAGATGCCATTACATTTTGGGAAAAATAGGTCAAAGTTCAAATTTTTTAACCCCTTGATGCCAATTGTCGTGAATTTGCATCAAACCCTCCTGCTCCAAAATGCAACCAAAATACTATCTACTTGAAAGCATAAACACAAGCGAACATTTTATTTATTTTTTTTACATAATTGGAAATAAATTCAGGTGTCGAGGGGTTTCAAAGAATTTTTTAAATCTTCTCATTTACTTATAATGGACAAAATACCCATGAGGGGTGGGGTTTATTACGTCTGGCACCACTTGTTATGTACTGAAGAAGAGAGGATAAAGATATAAACCATTATTCAGCTTTCTTTTAGCTTTTAACCTTCAAACAAACACACTATGAAATAAGAGTTCCATGGAGGGCCTCCTTCCTGGCTTTGAGCACATGCTGGCTTGCTTCCTTCATCCTGGTGACATGGAGCTCCAGAGCTAACATCTCTATTAAACGGTGCTTTCACTGATGCGCAGACAGTGAGTGCAGTGGTTGCCATCTAACCACCAATATCTTTTTAGCTACTGTACATGAAGATAACCACAGAAACCTTTGCATATGGTTCAAATTTTGCCCGGAATCATCATTTAAAAACATTCTGGAGAGAAGTTTGTTTGTTTGTTTGTTTTGTTTCGAGCAAAAGGAAAAAAACGAAAAAACTCATGAATACAAAAAGCCAATGGCAGAGCAGATACATAAAGTATTTTGGAAATTTAAGGAAAAAATTAATTTAATAAATTTGAAAAAAAAAAATAACACTTGTCAAGTACATCAGCAATAACAGAACAAATTCAATAAGTACTGCTCGAAAGGGAGAAGTCGATCTCTAAGCCAAGTGCATCAGAAAAATGTTTTATTATTAGTTACCAGACATTTTGAGCTGAAGGACACTCCCACATATGCAAGAACATCCCTATTTGATTCAAGTCACATAAACTGCAATTTGGAGAAGGACATAACTTAATCATGAAATGCCACTTTGGTGTTAAATAAGTACAGTATAGGCAGTTGTGATTGGTTGAGAGCATTGTGTCATATTGTATGTGTTTGTTTTGCTGTATATGTGTGTTTGTTTTGCTGTATATGTGTGTTTGTTTTGCTGTATATGTGTATGTGTTTGTCTTGCCAACTACACATCAGACAAGAAGACTCTCCAGAGGGTCATCACCACAACCATTTGGCCTCATCACAGGCAAAGCACCGCTACATAGGTGCAAAGTTCTCACGTAGCACTTGAAAAACCCCAACTTCTGTAAATACACCGGCGTGAATACTTTGCACCAATCTAGCGGTGCTTTGCCTGTGATGAGGCCGAACCAAGTTCCAATCCAGTCCAATCCACTTTATTTATAGAGCACATTTAAACAACAAGAATGTTTCCAAAGTGCTGTACATCATGAAAAAAATAAGACAAATAAGACTAAAAATAATAAATATGTACAACTACAACAATGCTTTAAGTAAAACAATAAAATCAAATAGTTAAAAGTGTTAAAATCAATAAAAATAAATAAGTACATAAATAAAATAACACAGAGGACCACACAACTCACACGATGTTAAAAGCCAGAGAATAAAAGTGGGTCTTAAGACAAGACTTAAAACACTCCAACACACATCCTGTTTGGATGTGTGTGTGTGTGTGTGTGTGGGGGGGGGGGGGGGGCGGTCCAGAGTCTGGGGCTAACCCCA
>JAQQZY010000007.1:37708400-37729598 GCA_030068375.1 Ostorhinchus rueppellii
GGAGTACCCCCCACAGGATGCCCCTGGGGACACGGTCGTAAGCCTTCTCCAGATCCACAAATCACATGTGGACTGGATGGGCAAACTCCCATGCCCCCTCCAGCACCCTAGCAAGAGCATAGAGCTGGTCCACAGTTCCACGTCCAGGACGAAAACCACATTATTCCTCCTCTAGCTGAGGTGCAACTATCGACCGTACCCTCTTCTCCAGTACCCTGGTGTAGACATTTCTTAAATAAAATTATAGTATTCTTGGTTATTATCTGTTATACAGTATAGTCATTCACATTAACCAAATTTGTCCTTTGGGATTACCATATTAGTATTTGGATTATAATTTTTTATTATATTTGCTTATTTTCACATACTGCAGCAGGATCAAGATGATTATCAGTCATGTCTTGTCACGTTTTCATTTTTCTTATTTCTCTGAAGTCTTTACTCCCTCTGTAGTGCGCCTGAGTTGACGTCGTCATGTCCAATGTGTTGGAGTTCCAGGTCACGGTCCACACATCACCTGGTCTCACCTGTGGAACCTTCAGCCACCTGTGGCTCAGTCTGATTGGTTCTGTAGGGGAGACTCCACCCATCAGCGTGACCGAAGGTGACCGCTGTCTTCTGCCTGGATCGGTGAGAGTAAACACAAAACCCTACCACATGGGATCATATTATATCAATCTCCTGTTCTGTTTACTTCTTTACTTGTGACTGTAAACTTATACACTATATAAGGAAATACCAACAAAACCAACCTCCAACCATTATGTACACTTCAAAAGACAACAATACTGGTAATAAACAATATAGGATATCTGGAACAAACCATTAAATTTCTTTTTAGAAATTTTTAAACCTTATACTGCTTAAATCTTTGACTTTTGATTATATTTTTTAACCCTTTATGCTTTTACTCTATAGAGACTTTTGCATAATAATTCTCATGTACCTGAATGTGTACAAATGTCAAATTATCTATCTGTCTATCTCTTCTTACTCTCATACATTCAAATTAAAGGATCTAGTGGAATTTAAAACCATTACTTTAATGCTTTTAAATGCCCTTTTTAATGCCACTTAAAACAAATTTAATGTCTATGTCCAACTGCAGATACAGTTTTATATACATGACAGTTTACCGTCGACAAGCTTCCGAAGGTTCTGAATATTTCCTCCACAGTCACTTCTGCTGAACCTTGCATTTTCCCTTTTTTTTTTTGCTAATATTTCCTCAGCTCTTTTTCCACAGCATGAGCACGCTCACAGCATGTTACATTCCAAACATTCTGTGTTGTGACTTAGTGTATCAACCATAAACAATAATCAACTAAAGGGTTCCGCCTGTCAATGATCACACGATACTTCCGATCAAAATTAAATGTTAATATAATCAAAATAAATCGTGAATAACAATGTTTTTCTTCCATTGAGTGTGTTTAATTTTTTATTGATTTTGGACATCGAATTTAGTGGTTTTTAATGCGATTTAAGGCCTTATTTTTCACAAAATGTACTTAATGACTTGTAATGCTTTTTAATGACCCACAGAATCCCTGCAAATATTATACAAAGCAAGAAATAAATGATTTCCAAGTAACATCCAGAAATTATTCACAGATAGAGAGGGGGTTATGACTATTGAGAGAAACTAAATATGAAACAATTTCACAAGAATAAATCTTAAAAAAAAAAGTGCATTTCCAATTGTGGAGTGATTTTGTGGAATAGAATGGAACAAAATATCAAACAGTGTGAAAACATCATAAAATTAAAGAAGATGTATAGAGATATAGTACTAATGAATGTGAGTACAACAGTAATAGTTACTGATTGTATTTCATAATTTAGTCACTGATCTACTGTGTTTTAGGGACCGTATACAAGGGTCATATAAATCTAAGATAGGACAATATAAACTCAGCTTCTTCCTGCTCTGTTTAGGACATAAAGTGTTGTTAAAGAGCCACAATTAAAGGGTTGTACAATCTGTGACTTTTTTGGTTAACTTATTGCCTTCAATATTCTGGAGGGTTCTGTTTGAATTTGTAATTTTACTCACCTTTTGTCCACCTTCATATCTTATTCCTCTCTATGTTAGAAATAAAGTTTATCATTATCATAAACATTTTTACAGTATCAGCTCAATGTTACTTCAATTTGACTTCACTTTATCCTTCATTGAAAAATATAGAGATTGACTGGAGCAGATTTTTAAAGGGTGACATTAAAAACTGTGACTGAGGAAAGTAAAAGTTTTGGCTTTTTTTTTTTTACATTAAATAATTGTGATAATTATAAACAGCATAATGCAACAGTTTTTTTAGGCTGATGTTTTTATGGTCCTTTCCAATGGACAGTGTGTTTGTTTGATTTTTGTTCTTTTAAGTAAAGCTGTGAAACATTTGTCTTTTACAGATGACAAAAAAAATGCATTGGTGATCTCAAGCGCATAATAGTAACTGTTAACATCTCTTGCTCTTACCAAAAAACACCGCAGCTGAAAACACATTATGCATGCCTTTAATTAACAACCTTTGAGTGTGTTAACTGTGACTGACTATTAGCATCATCAACAGATAAACATAGACATGAACTGTAAACTTACTGAACCAACCATGTGATGTGTGTCCTCTCAGGCGTGTCTGGTTCGGGTGGAGGCCAATGCTCCTTTAGGTCGTCTTCTTTCGGTCCGGCTCCGTCTAGAGGCCCAGACCGAGTTCCCAGACTTAGATTGGCACTGCAGCCGTGTGGAGGTCTGCAGACTGGGTGGTGGTGGAACCAGACCAGAGGATCCAGAGGTGGAGGTATTTCTGTGTGACCGCTGGTTACGGTCCAGAGATGGAGATGTAGAGCTGCGAAGTGGGAAGAGTAAGACGACTTCATACATCTTGATGCTTTTCAGCTTCTACGCGTTTTTCAGGGCATGATGCATGCTTTTGCATTTACAGTAGAACCTCGCAGTACAAGTTTAATTTGTTGATATGGTTTTATCTGTCCGCTTCTATATTTTACTGTTTTTAATCTTAACTGTCTATTTTGTAATAACTTGGTTTTTTTGGGGGGTTTTTTGTAAAGTACTTTGAATTACCATTCGTATGAATTGTACTATACAGAAGAACCTTGCATTGTTGGTTTAATTTATCCCATGACTGAACTCATTTTGCAATTTTACATGTTTTACAAATAAATTTTCCCCCATTGAAAATAACTGAAAAATAATTGATCCGTTACAGCCCACAAAAAACAGTCAAAACTCATTTTTAAGGGGTTTTAAACAGAAAAAGTGCATTTAGAAAGAAAATAGTAATTATAAAAATGTAATAAGAGAGAATGCAAAAGAAATAGACTGATTTTACTAACTTACTTACCTTAAACATGTGATGATCTGTGGGCAAAGAAGAGGAAGAGGATTATTATTTGGAAGGAGAATTGTGATTGTGTTTTTTGTTGCATGAGATGAGCACAGAAAAACAGGCCCATGTTCAGCTCTGTCATTTTGTTGTGTCTTTTACACTTCTGGTCTCTTCATCTTTAAATAGTCAGCCATTAAACTTTTTGCTGAAACTAAAATGTTGTAACTTATTTGTTCTGGTGCAGTGTGTTTGCTGAAGGATGAAACAGAGGAGCAGCTGAAACAGCAGAGAACCAAACAGCTCCAACATCAGCAGACGATAATCAGGTCACAACTGAGCATCAAGGAGTCGAGTAGGTGCAAGATGTGGAACTGAGAAGACCCTTAACTCTCAGACTCTGTTGTGTTGCCGTTTCAGGTGGCGTGTGTTTGTGGACGGTGCTCCACAATGTGTGGATCTGAGCAGTCTGTCTGAACTGGGCCCAAACCTCAGCTACACCCACAGAAGGTGGAGACACACATTAAACTGTCTGTGTCAGAGCGGGTCAGTTTGTAGAGCTGAGTATGAGCTGTGACTATGTCTTTGTCCACAGTCCACCTGTTCACCTGCACTACCTGAAGGGCTTCACCGGCCGAACCCAGGCCTGGACCAGCTTCAGAGAACTGGACACGCTTTTTGCTCTGAATGGAAGCCAAAACAATGTGGCCAGTAAGAAACAAACCAAAACAAACCGAGTTACTATAAAACACAACGACATACCAAATAAGTCTCCACTGTATTGAAAAATGAAAATATGACAAACAATCACTGAAGGTTGACTTTTCCCATCAGGATTTGTTCAGGCTCACTGGAAGGACGACTGGTATTTTGGGTATCAGTGTCTGAACGGCCCTAATCCTCTGCTGCTGCATCAGATCCACCTCCTGCCTGCAAACCTGTCCGTCACCTCAGACATGCTCCGCCCCTTTCTGCCCGAAGGCTCCTCCCTGGAACAGGAGCTCCAGGTGAACATACACTTAGACCAGGGGTGACAAACATACGGCTGGTAGACCAAAGTCAGCCCACCATCCTATCTGGCCATTTAGTCAGGGATTAAAGCAAAAAAAAAAACAAAAAACTTTTGACTGAAATGTCTTTTTCAGGCCAGTTCATATTCCCCCGCAATAAGCTGCACCACACATTAAGAATGACACCTTTATTGTGCGCAATAGTTTCCTAAAGCTTTCAAGTAAAAAAGGTTAAATGCTGTATTACTCCCTCAGTTTCTCTAATACAGTATTTAAGTTGTTTTGAGCGGGTTATTTATTATTGTTGTTTGCTTTTAACTTACATGTTTTGTTCTATTCAATTAAACTGACTTTTTGCAGGACTTGACTCAGTTTGTAATGTAGTCAAACAAATGACCATCTACAAATCTTGTCTGTGCAGGTTTTATTCCTCTTTGAAGAACAGGACAGAACAATTATAAATAGAACAATTAACAAAAGTGCAATAGTGCCAGAACTAAACACAAGGTTTGAATTATTTCTTTTGTTTTTTGGAGGTAAAACCAAATCATTCAAGCACACTTGATGTCCGTTTCGGTACAGGCAGGGGAGGGGGTGAGCGCGCACGTCTGGAGCTGCTGTTGCTATAGCGACTGCACCGTCGAAACGGGGCGGCGACTTGAGTGTCTCGCCACTGTTGGAGCAAAGTAGCCAATGCGGGACAGACAGCAGGTCCGGGCGGTGGTGGACACCACCGGTGGCACACGCCGGGCCAGACCGGAGCCCCGAGTGCCTACTGGACCGCCGCTACCGCGTCATGGACCTTTCTTACTCATCTGTGCATTGGCGCCGCACCAAAACCCCACTTCTCCTGCCAGAAGAGGGGTGCTTTTTTTTTTCTTTTTTTTTTTTTTAGATTTTGTGGTTACATTGTAATACCAGTGGACCCGTTTGTACTTTGTTTTTTCATCACTGGAGGGCAATGTCTGAGGGAAGCGCCACCTGGCTGCTGCCCGTGACGCTGCAGCTCATCCCTGCGCCGGCGATGTTGCTGCCGGCAGAAGTCTGAGAAGTTATTCTAGATCCTTCTCTGGAGGGCAGGGGTGGCGCCGCCCTCCTCTGTTTCTGATTGGCAAATAGTAAGGCTCTGGCTGGCTTTATTGGTTTACAACAGCGTCATTAATTCCATAGTTAAAACTCAATCACAACAAATGCGCGTGCAACTTTTTTTTTTCCCTCCCTCTTTTACCAACTGACGGAAATCCGTCTACAGACGGAAAACTTTAATCCCTGCGTTTAGTGCAGTGTGGATATTAAAGGAGTGATATATTGCTTTTTTTAAAATGGAATTCTTGATTTCAAACATTTCCCTGTGGTCTACATAAACTGTAAATGCTCTGCTTGGGTCTGAATTCTTCATTAATTCAACTCCACAGGTCCATCTTCACAATATTTCTGAGTAATGACACCAGAAAGGTGGTTTTGAGCGCTGGCCCTTTAAATGCAAATGTATCAGATTGTTGACTGTGCTGCTCTGTCCCATTCAGCCACTTGTGTTCCTTAATACAACCAACAACTGAACATTTTAGCTAATCAGCTTGAAGTCTGGACATATTTTCAGTTTTTACTACAACCACTGCTGCTGACAAATGATTATGTCATACTCAGAGAAATGTTCATCAGAAGTCTTGACCTTAAATGTGCAAATGACAAGTAACAAAACAAAACAAATTAAGAAGGAATTGAAACGGGTTGATTGAAAATTGAAAATATACTCGATTTTTGCTAGAATAAAGATATCTTTGTAGCACTTGGAGGGTTCAAATTCAAACTGTATGAACTATTAGGGTCCAAATACACAAATAAATTCACCAAATACTAATACAAGTAGGTTTAGATAAATATGAGCCCTTTAAAGGAACACACCACCAGTTTTCCATTCTGAACTATGTTTTTCCCTGATCTAAGATGAGTTGATACATACCTCTCTCATCTCTGTGCGTGCATTCAATCACCCTAGTGTGCACTGGTACTTTGTTAGCATTTAGCTTAGCTCATTATTTCCTCTGGGACCAAACAGACGTGAAGATAGAAGCAACCAAGCACTTCCACGTTTTCCCTAAATACGGTTATGTGAGAAGTTACATGACCCAAGTATGGTTACACAAAATACAATGCAGTGATATTCTAAGCAGATAAAATGGATAACTATATTGTATGGCAGAATTACACTTGGGAGAACTTCGATGTCGGCGCAATAATATCATCACTCCTGGAAAATTCTCTCCCCAGGAGTGATGATATTACTGCGCAGACATCAAAAAAGCGTGTGTAATCAAATAATATACAGAATACACAGAATAATCCTGATAACACCCAATGTATGTAAACCTGCAGAGAATTAAACTGGTGTTTGTGACAGAAAGGGACTGTTTACCTGCTGGACTACAAGGTCCTGGATGGCGTCCCAGCCAATCAGATTAATGGAAAGCAGAGCTACCTGTCAGCTCCTCTGTGTCTTCTACACCTGAACCAGCAGGGACAGCTGCTGCCCATCGCCATCCAGGTGAGCAACAGGTTACCTGAAGACATGAGGGACACGAGTTATAATTTATTTTCTTTCTAAAAACAGAGAAATGATTATTTGAAAGGATAGGTGTAAGAGATTGCGTTGAGAACAATGTTTTTTCCAATCACTGACCAGTCAAATTATTTGTATGTAGCTAATTGCATGTTTGTCATTTGTGTTTATTTGGTCACATGTACTCTTTAAAATGGTTATGCTTTTATTTAAGTTTCTTTTTGTCTCTGTGCTTGTATTTTTTTTATAGGTTGTGTTTGTTCATGTATTTATGCATTTGTAAGTTTTACAGTTTTGCCTTTACTGTGTTTGTATGCTTATGCATGTATGTAAATGAAATACATATTTATTTTTAATCTAATATTTGCTTGTAGAAAGTCATTCCCATTTCAGCTGCTGACATAAGACTCAGTCTTCAGACTGATTCACAGTGGTTTGTCACCTGTGTTTCCTTGTCCAGCTGCAGCAGGATCCTGGTCCTCTGAACCCCGTCTTCCTGCCCTCTGATCCCGGATGTGATTGGCTGCTGGCGAAAGTGTGGGTCCACAGTGCCGACTTCCAGGTCCACCAGTTGGTGTCTCATTATCTGAAGACTCACATGATGGGAGAACTGTGCTCTGTGGCCACACTGAGGCAGCTCCCAGAGCCACACCCACTGCACCAGGTACAGGAAGTGACGTCACAGTCTGATTATAATGTAAAACAAAACAAATGGACTGTTCCTTTAGTTGCGTGTCTAATGCGGAGTTGGAAAAATCATCCCTGTCAAACAGCTGTTTGTTTTGTGTATCTGTTTGGTTTTTTTTTTAGTGTTTGTTTGTGGTTGCTTTTAATGTCTGTGTTTTTGTTTGTGTGCTTACTTTTTAAGTATTTGTTTCTATTTGTATGTGACTGCTTTTATGGCTGTGTGTTTTTGTCTGGTAGTGTTGTTTTTGTGTTTATGTTGGTAAGACTTATTTGTGCACTTGTTTTTGTTTGTTCTTGATTTTGTGCATTTGTTCACTTGCGTGGTTTTGCCTTTTCTGTGTTTGATTGCTTGTTATTCATTGTCTTTTATTGCCATCAGCCTTTTGTGTTGTTATTTGTTCAGTGTACCAGCCTCTGATTGGTGGTTGTTGTTTACAGCTGCTGATGCCTCATATACGGACGTCAATGCAAATTAACTTTCAGGCTCGAGCTTCGCTGCTCAATACTGAGGGCGTGTTCGATAAGGTAACACACACGTTCTAATGACATCATCAGAGTAAACCCCGCCCCTCATGACATAGTGAGAATAAGCCCACACCCTCAGGTGTGTTCTGTGGTTTGTGCAGGCGGTGGGTTGTGGACTGAAGGCGTTACCTGTGGTTCTGTCACGGGCTTCAGCGATGATGCGTTACAGATCTCTGTGTGTTCCTGACGATGTGTCCGACCGTGGTGTTGACAAACTGTTGCAGAGTTTCTATGCACAGGATGCACTGAGGGTATGGGACGCCTTGCACAGGTAAACAAACACATCTCAGCCAGGAGATGACGCACAATAAATTACAGCAGATGTTTTTGGGTCCAAAATTAAAAACAGGACCTGAAAACTTGAAAAAAGTAAATACAAAAAAGAAAACTGGCAATATATCAAAGGAATCAATCCCAGTTTCTTCCATGAAAACCAAGCATTAAATCCACTATTGACTTACATTGTATTCAACAGTGGATCTCAACTGGTCTTGCCTTGGGAACAACTTTTCCTTTCATCAAGTCACAAACCACGCTAATGTCATTGTGATCTCTGTTTACAACAAAACATTCACGGAACAGCAGACGTGCATGTCTTTGAATCCATTTGCATTGCAGTCCATGATAATTTTGTTGGCATCATTGGACAAACATTTCATCATTACCTTACAGTGTATTATAGTTCAGTTAATATGAGAGGAGGAATCTACTGGACTGGACTATTTTCTACCTGTAAAAAATTTCCCTCTTGATGCTAGGTTTTGACTGCTCATAGAAAGGGAGTTACAGCTATGATTTACAGGTGCAATTACACCACCATCTAGTGGTTATCAGTGGTATTACACATTGCATGGTGACTTCAAAGTTTACAGTGATTTTAAAATAGGTTTAATTCATTGTTGGCCCCACCTTATCAGCTATTAGTGCTGTCAAAGCTAATTTAACAAAGTACTGAGTGAAAACCTTGAATACTTGTGAAGATATGATTCTTTTATTTTCATTAACTATTCCAGCCACTACATTGAACTGTCATTTATCACATGCATCACTTTAACTCAGTAACTCATCTCACTCACTTTACTGCTGCACCATTATTGCTTATTTCTTATCTCCTCAACCCCCTTCTCTTTATAGATATATTCTATGCTTACAGTTACATGCTATTCTATTTTTTCTGTTTATTGTTGCACTGTGGGCCCTTAGAGATTTTGGAATTTCAGTTTTGTCTATGTGCTGCACATATGGTAAAACTGATAAGCTAACTGACTGTAAAACGCCAAAAACCCTGCTGCTGCTTTGTGAAATATTGTGTATAGAATGATGAGAAAAAAACCAACCAATCTATTTCTACAAAGAATATGAACAGAATCTGTTTTGAAGCAAATCTGAAACAAGAAAGTATAGAAAACTGAAGAAAACTAAAATGTACAAATGTGTGTTAGGTTCGTGGTTCGCTGGGTTGATCTGTTTTATCACGGAGATGATGATGTTCAGCAGGATTCTGAAGTCCAACACTGGATCGACGACATCAACACACATGGTTTCACACAAGACTCAGGTGTGTCTGAGGTTTGTTTTGTCTACGTTTAGTTGTAGCATCTTCATCTTAAACTATCAAAATCTCTTCACAACCACCAGACTCCTTTGAAAAACCAGTCCTTCTACCTTTCAGAGTTGCTGCTTTGTTATAACTTTGAGGTTTTGACCCATAAATGAGCCACTAAACCTTTATGGCAGTAATCTTTTGAGGTGAAATTACAGATTATGTGACAGTGTGAAGTTCATGAAAGGTTCATGATGTACATTATGTTAGTGGTTAATGTTTTCTGCCTTTTGTGGTCTTTTGGACATCTCTTCAGTCTGAGTTTATTAGTTTGTTAAATGATTCTGACTGCTGTGATGAAGTTTCCCTCTTCTGCAGGTTTCCCTCAGTCCTTCCAAACCAAAGCAGAACTGTCCAAATTCATTACCATGATCATTTTCACATGCTCGGCTTTGCACGCCGCCGTCAACTTCTCCCAGGTGAGTCATGCAAACCTGACACCACCTGAGAATCAGAATTCGAATGTGATGATACTGAACAAGACCCAACACTTATGAAGTTTAAGACCAAGCTGAAAACATTTCTTCTTAGCTCTGCAACTGAAATGGTTTTATCTTTACTTTTATATTTTCCTGTGTTTAATCTTAATCTTAATTATTTTCTATGTATTAAAAACTTGTCTTTTAATTTTGTGAAGTACTTTGAATTATATGTATGGATTGTTTTGTACAGTAGAACCTCGCACTAAGGGCCTGATTTACTAATGGTTTGCGCATGCAAAAACGTGTGCAAACTGGACTGTGCACGCAAAAACACATTGAAGCCGATTTACTAACAGGATGCACTGAGGATTGCGTCTCTCAGATGGACAAAATAGCACTTGCAATCCATTTAGCGTGTTTGCCTTCATGAATATGTAATATGGGCGTTTCTGCCAGAAGACGCAAAATTACTGGGAGGAGTAAATGCAAATGATTATTTAGCGCAATGTGATTTACCAAACCTGAAAGGGATTGCAGCAGCTGATTTTTGCATCTATATTTAGTGTGTGTGAAAGGCAGGTACTAACTAGAACAGCTTCACACAGAAGTGGAGAGGAGACGGTAACCAAATGCAACACACACATGGAATCTATTCTAAACACAGCAACATTTATGAAATGATGGAAGAAAAAAAAAAATTATAATAATTTGAGACATTGGCCCCCCCCCCCCCCCACACACACACACACACACTTTATGGGCATCCCCCACACCCAGTGTGTGAGATCAGTGCTAGTATGAAGCTCACTTGTACTGCAGATTTCCACTCGTATTTCAGGTCAAAATCACAAACCGTAAAAAAATAAATAAATAAAAAATAAAAATCACAAACCGTGGCTCATAAAGCAAATTACTCATCCAATTGTGCACTTTTACTGCGTGATTCTACTGTACAAATAAACTTGTCTTGCCTCAGTAAAAACACTCATCTTTCAGAATGCCATCGTATCCTACATGTCCTTGTGGTTTCTGTCTGTTTCCAGTTGGACTTTGCTCTCTGGATGCCAAACTGTCCTCCCTCCATGCTGCGTCCCCCTCCTCAGGTCAAAGGTCAGGTGACGGAGGATGACCTTCTGTCTTACCTGCCTGATGTGAACTCGACTTGCCGTGTCCTGACATCTCTGACTCTGTTGTCACAACCTGCCGTCAACTATGTGAGCGATCAAATCTGTGAAGGAAAAAACTGTACCTTTTGTGTATCACACACACCATATCTCACTGTAATGCGCAACAACCACTCACGGAATACGTGCCTCATGTCTGGCACATGTATGTTTACACTGGTACATTTGCACATTTTTATACTACTTGTATTATTTTTTCAATTGTATCTTTTCATACAGATTAACTGCACATATTTTGATTGCACACTATTGTGTTTTAATTATATGTATTTTTTTAAATATAGGTCTGTATCTTAATGTGTTATTCAGACATAAGTACACAGTCACTGGTAGAGACCAACTGCAATTTCGTTGCAGAATTGGTGTAATGACATTACAGCTTTTCTATTCTATTCTATTGTCATTAGTCTGTGCTGTAGAGAAACACTGTTGTCTGAAAACCATAAAAACACAACATATTTGACTTTTTACCTCAAGAACAAAATATCAGTTTGTTCTTCTGCACATTTCAGAAATACAGTACTTCATCTTTAATAGGACAAAAAATTTTAAAAAGTCAACGTCTGGAAAAAAAAAACCTCATACCACTGTCAAACATATATGGAAATAGTGTGGAAATCAATCAATGAAAGGAAATAAAAGCACCTTTAGAGGAACTACTTCTCGACCAGGCTCATATATCAGTACAGCACATATTTTATGATGAAACTAAAATAAGCAGGTACCAGAGTCCATACAGCTGTATCAATGCTGTTCACTTTATATGTGTGTATTTACTGTAAAAAACAACAAAAAACACAGACTTTACATCAGAAGTGTTGCAGTCACTGTGATATCCCATTGGTTTTTGAGCTGCCTTTTTACAGCCATGAGTTTGTGTTTTTGAGTTTTGCCATGTTTGGCGTTTGACAACCAGAAGTGAAAAGATTTGGACAAAAGGGGCAGAGCTGAAGGAGCATGAAGGATGATGAGTGGAGTAATGCTAAACACTTGTTAACAGATGGTTAAACAGTGTAAAAACGTCATTTATGGTCTTGTTTGAGTAAAACATTTACTACAACTACAGACAAGGTGTCTATCAGGAAGTTTTTTTTATTATACATTATATTTATTGCACCTATCAACAAAAGCTTGGCTTTCCTTAATCGATTCAATTTTGTTTCATAAGGTTCTGAATCAATTAATCACAATTCGATTCGATTCAGTATTGACTGAACTGTGGGTTTGAGTTTGAGGACGGGACCTCCCGCAGAGGGGTTTTCCCCACTGTTCCTCCATGTCTCTTCTGCACCAGAACCATCATGAGTGAGCTCAAGATGCCCCGTCTTCTCCAGGGGCTTGCGAGACAAAGCCAGCCACGCTTCCATGGTAACAGTATCCGGGTCAGGTACTCGTGCTCCTGCTCCGAAAAATCAATCTCATCTACTGTTAATCAATTACGCAAAATTAAAACGAAATGGTCTAAAAATCGATCAAATCCATTTTTTTTACCCAGTCCTAGTCAATAGTAGTTTTAACTAATCTGCCCCAATGTTGCTATGACCAGTCGGTTTTTACACAATATATTAGAATGATAACATGTCACCTAATACAATGACCGAGGCAGTGATGTGTTTTTAATGGTTTTCAGACAGTGTTTTTCCACAGCATAGATCAGTCATATAAATCACATTACAGGTACACTGATAATACTGTTTATAGGATGAATTCAATGCTAAACAGGACAATAAAGTATAGAAATTACTAGACTAATCTGGTTTAATGTGTATGTGATGTGTTCTTAGGTTCCTCTGTGTCACTACAAAGAGGCGGTTTTCTCAGGGAGCACCCCCCACAGGCTGGTTGAAGACGTGCAGGCTGAACTTCAGGCCATTTCTGAAAGCATCGCAGAACGTAACAGGACGCTGCAGCTACCATACCCATATCTGAGCCCTGAACGCATCGAGAACAGCGTGGCCATTTAAACCCAAATCTACAACAGTTTGATCCATGCTTTGACCTTACCTTTACACAAACACTGTTTCAGCATGTCTATTTTTAGTCTGATAACTGCAAAACTGGTTCAAATTTCTGGACTGCCTTTTTCTTTTCTTTTTTTTATTATTATTAATATCTATTTGTGAAGTGTGAAATGTTAAGGTGTCATTTGTCTCAAAACACCCCAGTTTCCTTCCATTGATAAAGACTTATTTTGCTTGTTTTATTGATGGAAAAAATGTAATGACTTACCTGCTGCAAACTCAAACTGATAATGTCCTGGTTCTGTACTCAAGACTTGCCCCTAGTGACAGAAAACCAGTTAGTCCTGGTAAAGAGAAAAGCTGTTCACAAGGCACCTCAGAACTTTAGAGTTTCAAATCTAAGGTGATGAATAACAATGTAAGCCTCAACATAACTATAAATGTAAATACATATTGATAAAACAAATCTGCAAATTCCTTTCATAGTGTTGTGCATGGAAGCCACATTTTTACAACAAATACACCTATTAAATTGACTTTTAACAAACACAGTAATAAATGGCCAGCAAGATAAACATACCTGATTGAATCTAGAGAGAGCAAAACGCTGTCAACATGGGTTCTTTCTTCACAACACGCCTAACATGAGAAAAACAAATGCTCAAAATGTTTCATAGAAGATCTAACGGCGGCAACTGCCCACACGCGCACACAAGCATAAAGCTACTACGTGTTAAGCTAGCTCTAACTAACTCTGATTTGCAGGCTAAATAAACAAGAAAAAGTCATTAATTCAATCTCCTGCACACTTAATTATAACCACTAACAGTTAACTCAAACAAATTACTTTTACATTGGTACTTTAAGAACGAACAGCAGGGAATACAAACCTTTCGCAGTCGAGTTCTGAGCTAACTGAAGTGATGCAATATACCCCCTTAGTGCCAGCAGAGGGCGTGGTAATGCCACTAATACAGAACCTCAACAGAAAGATGTAAAAATACATGGATAAAACTGAAGATTTTGGTGAACGTAACCTTCAACACACCAACAAAATGTACTTAATGCCCTCCAAAATAAAAAGACAGTATTTCCATGCAATATAATTCTCCTTATCTGTTATATCTGTAGTTGGCACTGTGGTGAGACGATCGAGTACCACGAACCAATCAGAATCTTGAAAAGAATCAAAATAAAAAGTTACTTCCGCTATGAACATAAGGAGCGGGGCACAGGTGATGACGTTACAATAATATGTTTTCCTGTTTCTGGGTCTAAATAAATCCAAGATCTGCAAGCAATACAATGCAATGCAAAGCCTGTGACTTTTTTTTTCTTTCTTTTTTTTAACAATCACATCTGTTTTTCAGACGTGCCAGAGCAGATGAAAAGATGAAATTTGCTAATGTCAATCTTCCTTATTTTCTCAATTAATATGTGTAATTTCACTTATCAGCTCCATCCTCCATCCAGATTAACCTTAACCCTCAAAGACCATATCAGCCCCTGGAAACCTAAAACATAGCCTGATCTAAAATGTTCAATAACTTCTGAACCACCAACAGTAGTTGTAGCTTTTTGCTTTTATATTTAATAATGATATATTTTGTTGAAAAAAGTCCATTTACTGCAGTTCTCCTTTTTAATACAATAACCTTTGAGTTTTTAATGAACATCGACATAATCAGTTAACACCTGATTTTCCCAGAAAAATGCAAAGTATAGAGGATTAGTCACTAATAAAATATTAAATGTAGTGAAATATTTACCTGGTAGTCACCTCAAAAAGAGGTGTATAGGGCTTCAAGTGTTAATGGAAACACCAAAAAAACACTTAAGGCCTGATTTACTAAGAACACAAATAGCAGCGCAAACCTGTTTGCTCGCGCTAAAAATATCGTGTGCAGTTCATTTGCGTGTCATGGGTGAGCAACTAAGATTGCGTGTGGAAACGACCAAAGGTACAAACGTTTCTCAACACCAAGAACGCAGTGTACGGTCTTGGCAAGAACGGTCTCAGAGAATGTACTTCCTAAGAATGCAAGTCTGTCTGTAAGTGGAACGGCTGTGTACTTGTGAACTTTCCTCCCCATCTGTTCCCTAACATATTTCCCTCAAATCACCACAGTGTTACTCAATTTGATTTCAATACATCGGTACTAGTTTTTACATGTCATTTCTAAGTTTTGTATATTTTTCAAAACTATAATACATTTCATCGATTCAGTCGGGCACAGCCGCCCAGGTCGAGCCGGTACGCTAACTCCCGGACACCCGGCTGCCGCCGGGGCCTGTGGGCTTATGATCACCCAGCTCCTGCCTGAATAGCGGGGTCACAGCCAGACCGGCAGCTAGCTGACAAGAACAACATCCGGGTATTCCATGCGTTGTTGGTTTATACGTACTTGCCACTTGGAACAGTACTTGGTCCGCGACTGATGACGTTTCACAGGAATGCAAGAACGGAAGAACAGACAAGAACACATCTTGAGAAACAACTAAAGTCTTGGAGACGACCCTATTTAAATGAGGATTTTGCGTGTACTACTGGTTGTTGTCATGGAGACAGCATCCTGTAAAAACTGCTCTGGGATACCCCAGCACTACAGAATATGAAGTAGCTCTGTTTCCACACAGAGGGTGATATAGGTATTTGTCTATTGCTGTTTGTCAGTGGTGAGGTGTGTTATTAGTGACATAAATGGCTTTCCTCCATATGTCGCTCTGTGGTGAGAGAAAACTTTGAAGTCCGTGGGCATGAGAGAACCCCCACCACCACCACCACATTAGTGCTGATACAGATGTTCAGAAGTCGAGTCACAATACCATGTGCAGTACTGTTTGTGTGTGAGTGCGTGTTGTGCAGCACTAGAACCACTGGTGTGAAGCAAGCAAGCACCGCGGAGAATGGCGTGAAGTGAGCAAGCGCTTGTATTTAGGGGTGCCTATGTATACTGGACATTACGGTAATATAGAACTGCAGGAAAACTTGTGTTTTCCACACACACATTCCACTTCAGCCTTGTACGAGACCAATCCAGGAAGACCCCCACTCAATTGGGGTCAATCTGATGCACCACTTCAAAATAAAAGGCCTCCAAAATATTAATATTCAAGAGTATATTATAGCAAAATAATGAGTAATGTTACAGGAAAACTGTTTGTTTCCACAGACTCATTCCACATCAGTCTTGTAGTAGACCACTCCAGGAAGACCCCCACCAAATTTGGGGTCATTCTGATGGGGCATTTCAAAATAAAAGGCCTCTAAATTCTTCATATTGATAGTATATTATAGCAAAATTATGAGTAATATTACAGTAAAGCTGGGTGACACGGTGGTGCAGTGGTTAGCACTTGTACCTCCCAACAAGAAGGACCCGGGTTCAATTCCCGGGCCTTGGGACCTTTCTGTGTGGACTTTACATGTTCTGCGTGGGTTTTCTCCGGGTACTCCAGTTTCACAATCCAAAGACATGCACTAATCGGCTAATCTAAATTTCTAAAAAGGTGTGAGAGTGATTGTTGGTCTCTATATGTCAGCCCTGTGATGAACTGGTGACTTGTCCAGGGTGTACCCTGGACAAGTAGCTGGGATAGGCTCCATGTGACCCCTGTGACCCTAGTGAGGATAAAGCGGGTATAGAAAATGAATGAATAAAGCTGCAAGTGTTGTCTTTTGTGTTTAATTGACATCATGTAATTCAAAATCAGTTTTGCCCTACACTGCTCAAATTCATTGCAGTTTATATGCATCTGATAATTTCACACAAATTTCACACTTCTAAGCCAGGCACACTTCACAGGATGAGGACAAAAGTTTTTTCCTCCTTGTTTAGAGGCCGTTTATTTTGAAATGTATTATTGAAATTGAAAATTTATTTTGAATCTCAAATTATAAAAATTAAATTAATACATTAAAATTAAATTTAAAAATATGTCTCAAATTATTATAATTTTTTTCCTCCATCATTTCATAAATGTTGCTGTGTTTAGAACAGATTCCTTGTGTGCGTTGCCTTTGGTTACCGTCTCCTCTCCACTTCTGTGTGAAGCTGTTCCAGTTAGTTCCTGCCTTTCACACACACTACATATAGATATAAAAATCAGCTGCCGCAATTCCTTTCAGGTTTGGTAAATCACGTTGTGCTAAATAATCATTTGCATTTACTCCTCCCAGTAATTTTGCATCTTCTGGCAGAAATGCCCATATTACATATTCATCAAGGCAAACAAGCTAAATGGATTGTGTGCACTATTTTGTCATTCTGAGAGGCGCAATCCTCGGTGCGTCCTGTTAGTAAATCAGCTCCAACGTGTTTTTGCGTGTGCAGTCCAGTTTGCACACGCAAACCGTTAGTAAATCAGGCCCCAAGAGTGTAGACCTTCTCCCCCTTGTTTTATGACATCTTATCCAAAAAAAAAAAAAAAACCCACGGAAAATATCACAGAAACTTGTGAACAAATACGTTTTCAGAGGATGATAAAGCTGGCTTCTTAAAAAATTGAGCCTAAAACCGGTCAGCTGAGAAAAAAGTTTTATTGTTTTGTGGTAAATGTGCAAATGCAAGGAGAAAAAACCCAAAACAATAGAATCCAAGGATTACTGTGCCATGTGTGAAAAACAAATATTCTAACAGCACCTCCTTTTATCTAATAATCAATGACATTCAGTTCAACAATTCATTGTATTTGTAACAATGAACTGATAACATCACTTTGTTTTTCAGATTCAGTCCAGTGTACATTACTTTTAATTCTAACGTGCTTTATCATGTTGTTTTTGTTTTTTTTTTGTCTGAAGGCACGCATAATAATACAGAGATGGTACAGTGAGGTGACAAAAAGTGTAAACTGATTTTAAAAACACTCAGCTGATGTAAACAGACAGTGACATGAAGGCTGCGATCAATAAAACATGAGCAGGTAACACTGGAATAAAAGGAGGATTCAGCAAAGATGAATGTCCACTTCCTGTGTGATTATTTCTTCAAATCACCTTGGTTAAAGACAAAACTCATTGTATTTTCAAAGGATCAAACCAGTGATTGGTCTATATTTAAGTTATTATCACCAAATCTCTATAAAGACAAAGAGCAGCAGTGAATTCATCCCAGACCTGATTCATCTGATTGGTCTGTGACGTAAAGGAACACTGTTGTCACAAAATCATAAAAACATAAGAATAGGACCAATGTCCCTAGGCCTTCATGACTAATACTAATGGCTGTTGATTGCTCTGACAGGTTGTTGTAGAGAAAAACTAGGGAATCAAAACAGGTAAAACTCATTAACCCTTAAGGACCTAGACCAGTTCACCACGGAAACTACTGTATTAATTTTAATCGACATTTAATATTTCCTAAGGGATTTATCACAAACTATTACAGTAGTACCCTCTTTATTTTGCATATGTCAGTGAAAGGTCAGGTATTTCCCTAGATTTAATTTACTGACCATGCAGATGCTCATAAAACCTCAGAGTAAAAGTTACTATATGAAAACACAGAAAAAGAAAAAGCATTTTTGTATTTTTTAGCAGTAAGTTTGATTGATTTTTTTGGATTGATTTAAGTTTTGATTGATTTTCACAGTTTTCGCAGTACGGTTTGTAAAGGCCTCAACATTAGCACATATTTTTTGGGTGAACTAGTCCTTTTAAAGTTGTCCAGATTGCAAGAACTGTCTCTTTTTTGTGTATTGAGCTGTTTATTTCCAGTATTTGTGTCAGGATTCTATTAATATGAATTTGCAGTGTTATTTGTCTGCATGAAGGATATGTGACAATAACTGAAATATTGAACATCACTGGACTGATCCTTGAAATAACAGTTATAATAATACATAAATATTTAAAGTGTGGCCGGTACAGTTTGTCATAGTTTTTTGTTTTGTGTAACAGACAGTCGGCCTTTAAGAGTCCTTCTTTGCCTCCCTGTTTCCTCGTGTCTTTCCTTCCTTCCTCCCTAGCTGACAGGATCCACCACCAGGACTTTACACTCCCTCTTGGCGATCTTGTCCAGAGACAGCAGCGTTTTGTCCTGTGGCGGCAAATACAGAGGCCGGCCCACTGGTGAGCCCACTGGGGGGGTGATGGCCCGCCGCTCCATGGCACTGCCCGTCCTGGAAATAACATAAGAATTATTTACACCATAATTTATTCATTTATTTAGATTTATATACATTTCTAGCGCTGTCATGCCTGGAAACAGGACATGTTTACATTCAAAGTTGGGTTGTCAAACTCATTTTAGCTCAAGTTCCATATTCATCCCAATATGCTCTCAAAAGGGCCGGGCCAGTAAAATAATAACATAATAAGCACGAAATAATGACAACTCCTAACTTTTCTCTATATTTCAATGTAAAAAAGGTGGCATTACATTATGAAAATGTTCACATCTGCAAAAAAGCTTTAAAAAAATGTCAATAAATGTATAGTTCAGCTCAAAGACACATGTTACGGATACTTTTATTGATCGTTAAGAAAACGATTACTGTTAACTGGAAGGATCCAAAACCACCGACCATAACTCAGTGGGTGCAGAGAGTGAAAAAGGTCAACACTATGGAGTGAATGAACACAAGTCTACAACTAAATATGGACACTGTTGAACAAAGATGGAACTGTATTACTCTGTATTTGGGTATCCGATGAAGGGCTGGGAGCTATTATCAGATTGTTATGTTTCTCTATGACTGATACTGTACTACTGTCATTTTCTTTGGTAAAAACAAATATTTGTTTTCTATGTGGTTTCCCTTTATGCTATCTCTATTGTATTACATTTACTTGGGCTTTAATTTTTACAGTTCTATTTCAGAGAATGTTTTGTTTTTGTGGAAAAATGAAAATGTCTAAATAAAAAGTTTTTAAAAATGTAAATATGAAAAACCTGATATTTTGAAAGAAAAATAAGTGCAATTTTTATAGTTTCATGCCTCAGCTTCTTATTTACACATATTCATTGCAACTTACAGATGACAGTGGATCTACAAATATACAAAACAATTAGTAACAGGTGGAATGTAGTTAAAAATGCATTTACTTATCTTAAGACATTTCAGGTTGTTCATATTAGTTCAGGGTATTGATATTTTTTGTTAACGGACAATTTGTAAATGTAAACATTATATACCTGAATTACAACTGGATATATAAGAAAATATATGAGAATACAGTGTAAATTAAGAACAGTAAAGGTTGTAAATGAATGAATACAGCATAAATTGAGAATGTAAATAACGCATAAATAAATATGTCCTAAATATGTGCTTGAGTCTAATCTTATATTTCATAATAATCAAATACTATAATGATTTTGACTGTTATTTATAATTTAAAAAACAGCAAAAAGATGTGTATTAAATATATTAGTTAGTTAGTTAGTGTAGTTTTATTTCAAGCTCATAGAAACACAGAGCCATACACATGATCAAACAAAACATTTCTGCACTTGAAAAGGAGTAGGAAGAAGTATAACTTAGACTCCCACCCCTTTTTATAAACTAATTCAATTAATTCTGCTTCCTTTACTTTGTTAATACAATTTTGTTTCTAGTATATATACTTAGAATAACACAAAAACATCTGCACATACAAACTATTCACATAGACTTTTTCAGTTCCTCACACACAATCAGTTTTACAGAATTAATTGTATGAACTATATCATTTATATACAGTTTAAATATTTACTACAAATACATTTTTTTACATTTTACCTTCAAACAAATATGGACACGTGGAACATAAGCAGTATTATAATATGTAATGACCATTTTTTACTTCCAAGACTTTTTATGTTATTACAGGAGTTTTTTCATTCATTCATCTTCTACACCCGCTTTATCCTCACTAGGGTCACGGGGGTCACATGGAGCCTATCCCAGCTACTT
>JAQQZY010000007.1:37750034-37766859 GCA_030068375.1 Ostorhinchus rueppellii
AAACGAAACTTAAGGTGATCCGAGTGGCAGTGATCCGTTACAGCCCGCCTGACCGTTGAACTATGGTACCCGCCAGCTAACCGGGATTCTGAGGAGTCTCTCGCTAACTGTAGAGAGGGGTCACAGAGTAAGTGTAACTGAGCAAGTGAGTGTCCGTGACAGAACAATAGTGCTTCATGCTCATAGAGAATGGCCATAGTAGTCGACTACAGTGGGATATATATCCCGGTTTCATTTCTCTCGTCTTGAGTAAGTGCCATTTGTTGACTGCACGTCGGAAATGTCGCCTGACTCGACGTGGGCGGATCCATGCAGCCACTAACCGGTCGGCCCGGGTGACGTAGTGGCCCGGGTTAACAACCGGCCAACCGGTTAGTTTGAGCTTCTCTACTTGTGTTGAATTGCTGGAACCATTTTTTCCAAGACCTCCCACCATACCTTTAACTCTTTCTCTTTTACTGTTGAAACAGATGTGAAAACCTTATTTACCACAATGTGTCCTCTTTTAAATATATGACAGAAAATGTTCTAATTCATTTGGAAAACCAGCCTGAAAAATGTCCATTGTTTGAAGGTTTTTTTAAGATGCTAGTGTTTGTCTGTTAACACTGAAATGCAAAATAATAAATATTTACACCTGATGCATTTGTTCGTGTTCTTTATTATGAGCTACTTTTGTATGTTTGGATTATATGTGCTGACTCTGTATGATTGTACAGAAGTTTCACTGTTCTCTTTATTCTTTTTTTTAGTACCTCCGCCAAGGAGGTTATGTTTTACTGTGCGTTTGTTTGTGACCATCCAACTTTGTTTGTTAGCAACATAACTCAAAAAGTTATGGACGGATTTTGATGAAATTTTCAGGGTATGTCCACTCTGGGTCAGGGAAGAGATGGTTAAATTTTGGAGGTGTTTTGAAACACCGTCTGGATCCAGGAATTTTTTAAAGGATTCTTTATCATTGTGAAATAGGGCATGAGGGCATTCAGCACCATCTAGTGGAGGAAAGTACAAACACAACCTTAAAAAAAGTACAAACATTACCTTAAAAAAAAGTATAAACACTACCTTAAAAAAAAAAAAAAAATACAAACACTATCTTGGCGGAGGTCTGCGCTCTCTGAGTGCTTTTCTAGTCTTTATTTATTTCTCTTTTGTCTTTGCTGTCTTAACTTTCTTTTTATTTAATGTGTTGTCACATATTGTTCTTTTATGGTGCTTATTGTCATGAGGCTGGGGACTACAGCAGGATACTGGCCATGTCTGCTAGATCTGCTCTTTTCACTGTTATTGATACAGTTAATCAATTGGGACGGTCCACGATACAATAAACAAATAAATACATAAATAGAAAAATACTCCTGCAAGAATATCTCTGTCCATAATGTTCATCAATCCTTTAAATCATTTTTAAAAATCCAGGTAACTTGTTGCCTTAATATTTTTAAACTAGAAAAGCACTCAGAGAGCGCAGACCTCCGCCAAGGCAGTGTTTGATCTTCACCAAAATATAATCGATTGGTCCTTGTATCATTCCTAAACTATCCTGAAAATTTCATCGAAATCCGTCCATAACTTTTTGAGTTATTTTGTACACAGACAGACAAACGCCGGCAAAAACATAACCTCCTTGGGGGAGGTAATAATAAACCTTTAGTTTAATCAGTGAAGTGGATGTTGTTCAATGGACTTGAGCCCAAAATGGAATGAAATTTAATGTTTAAGTTGAATGTACTAATAACTGAGTTACATTAAGTGAAGAAGTTTAAAGTAGGCGCATCTCCCATAACAGTAATCATCACATAAGAATGTCATATGACATGTAGTGAAATCTAACAGTGAACAGGATTCAACATGTTGGTGTTTTATCGCCTTTGTTACTTTTCCTCTGAACATCATCGTTTGTGATTGACTAATAGTGTGCTCATTTTCCTCCATACTTTGGAAGACAAAAATGCTAGTTTAGCAAAATCACGTCGCTGCTTAAAGTTCACTGTGTTTGTGCTGTCTTTCCCAGCATTCAGTTTAAATTGAGCAATACAGTTACATCCTCTACCAACAGAAATTGTGGATGTAAAAAAAGGAAATGATCCTTGTCGTGCAGCGGGTACATCCAACCGATATCAGTTACCAAATCAGAGTAAATCTACAAACAGAATTCACTAAAGATGTTTTAATGTAATTTAATATATGCTGGAAATATACACTTAAGTATAATGATGTTTTCATGACACTGGAGAACGGGAGCGTTGCAACGAGGACATGTTGCAAGGAGGATGATTCATTCTTCTTAAGTGGTGTCAGCACATTTTGATTTTCTTGCAAGCTTGTAACAATGTGTTCAGTTGAGTATGAAACATCTGTCCTCTTTTGTACCTGTGTCACCAGACCGGAGACTGTTGGAAGATATAACTGGTATTAACAACAAGTTTACATCCCACTGTATACACATACTGAAGAACTGAGTCTGGGGTTTATTAGTGTTATTTTTTTACCCAATATTTTCCAGTAATGTCTACAAAAAGGCCTGCAAAGCCACAAAAATGAGTGATTGAATGTACGAATGAACGGTCTAAAAGTCTGCATTAGACTCACAAATGTCATATAGTAATTAAATAACATGCAACACTTCAGCTATTAAAAATGTATGGATGCTAATGGAAGACACAGACATGAAATTGACCATGCAGTTAGGTGACACATGTTAAAATACAATGATGTATCTTGATGACCATGTGCATTTCTCAGTAAACATTTAAAACATCAAATAGAAGAAAGGATATATTAGCATCAAAGTAAGGGATCTTAGATATTTCTTATTGTTCAGGCCATGTTCTGTAATAGGAACTGAGCTCACATTGAATACTAAGTTTTATCTGTGGAAGACATTTATTTTGGATTTATTTGGGGGTTTAAATACACTTTTTCCGCTATTTTCTCTGTAAATACATTAGAGGTGTTTGTAAACGAAGCAGAAATATGAAAATCTATATCATCTGACAAGTGCTGAATGAAACCTGGTGTAAAACGTAGGAAAATTAATGCAAAAAATCTCATATTGTCTGAACAAAGGTTAAAGACATGTTAAATGCAAAGGGAGGTCACACTAAATCTGACTACTTTGGTTTATAGAAGCTGTTTTTCCTGCTGTACAAACTTCACATTTATCCATATTGCATGTTAATACAGAAACTGAGAAATGTGTATGAATGGTCATTAGAACTCTACTAAAACAACAAACCTAGGACTTTTGTACTGTACTGTGCTCTCTGGATTTGTGCAAATATGTCATTGTGTTAAATGTTTGTGTTGGTGAACTGTGTGTTTTTGCTAAAAACAGAGATGAGTCACTTATTGATTTATCTTAGGTTTTATTCTCTAACTTCTGTATTTTTATTTTATTTATTTATTTATTGCACTTAGACTGAATTTATAGTTTGTGTGCCGAGTTGTCTGATTGGCTGAGAGGAACAAGTGTACTACGCGTAGCAATGACGTTAATTTACAAAGACGAATGATGTGGCAAAAATCAAAGGGCGAACAGAAAGAAATAGTTCCAGTCTATCGTTTATTATTTTATCGTTTGATGGACAGTTGAATTGTCTATGGTTAATATTTAGAAAACAAAAGTAAAATACTATAAATGTATGAGTGATGTGGTTTGTATAGAGCTAGTGAATTACTTTTTAAAAAAGTGTGACCGTGTATCCCTCCGCCTCGGTGAGTGCACTTCCATTTCCGGGATGTTTTCTGCGCTGACCAACCTCCACCGCCATTGCAGGTCTGGGGAGTCGGTGTAGTGGCAGCCAGTCGTTAGCCAGGGGAAGCCCGCAAGTAAACAGTTAAGGGACGAATTTAAAAGTACCATCACACTGACAGCGCGTTTTAAATAAGACTTACAAGTTTCTCTTTTGGACTTTAGAGTAGCGGCTCCCTGGCTGTCCGGCTAGGACCTGAAAGAAGAAGTCGTAGTTTGTTAGCATTAGTAGAAACCGGAGGAGAGTGAGAGGAACCGCCATGGCTCAGATCCTGCCTATTCGCTTTCAGGAGCACCTGCAGGTACGTGAATGAATGAATGGTCAAACTGTTTGCTGAAGTTTCTGTTTCATTCTTAGTCACTTAATTGTCCCCTTCAGTCATTCGACACCATCTTTAGCTTTTCTGATAAAACTGTAAGATTGCTAACAGGCTATTAGCTTTTGCAGGCTATGCTAACTGGCTTGGCAGGGTGGATGACGTTTATCTTAGTTAGCATCTAGCCTTCTTGCTAACACTTTGACCAGCAACTCTTAACCTCGATATAAATTACGAAGTGTGAATTATACTAAGAGAATGAATAAATGTTGCTATTGAGCGGTAACTGAAATGGGAACTATGCTACCAGCTAGCTAGCCAAAGGGTTCATGACCGCATTCTGAGGAAAACTACAACTACAGACACGGTTGTAATATTTCTACAGATACGACAAGAGTATTTAATAGGAGGTATTTCATTAAACATAATCACTGTCTCAATATTTAAGACTTGGATGAGTGAAAACGTTATTTACTGAGACCGCAAATGCATCACCTACCTCTGCATAAGGGCTTTAAGAGTGAGGCTTCTTCAAACTTTTACAGCTAATTACGTAGCGTTGACATGCACAGAATTACGCTTAGTGACAGTACTTTTAAAGTGATTATCCTTCCTCAGAAAGCAATCACGTTGGCCGGTTGTAGAAAGGTCATGTGGTGTGTGGGCTTGTCAGATAGCTCTCCGTCTACCAGTGTTGAATGACTTTGACAAAGTTGGCCGTGGTTCAAGTATTTACCGAGAATGATTGCCGTTTCCCTGTATGAAAGGGGAACATGATATGACACTAATGAAGCTGTTGTTCATCAAACTAATTGGATAGAGAGTTTTTAGTAATTTTTCCGCCTCATATGTATTATCTGAACTACTACTGTTTAATCCTTGTTTAAATGACCACACCTTTACTTTAGCCCCAATAAACCAGCCAGCTGATCAGGTTAAGGAAGCGGAAACATTCATACCTTTCCAAGCTTATGGATGGAGGCTGAAGTACTGGCTTACAAGATGTAATGAATAAATTATTGTGACTTTGGTGTCTTTGTCAGGCTTCAAAGAAGATATGTGATCCGTCTACTGACTTGACTTAAAAAAAATCACTAGTTGATTCTATCTTTCTCCCTGTTTTCTGAACTTATCTCATATCTAAACTGCTGTTTATGTATTATATTTTCATGCACAGCACTCTACAATAGCATAACACATCAAATATTTAAATATTAAAGCATTGTTGAGTTTTTTTCATGATGCATTTTGTTGGAACTGTGTGTGTTCCTCAGGGTCCGGTGAGAAATCTGCAGGTCAATTCTTATTTTCTCCATTTCTCAGAAATGAGCAGAAAGCCCAGTTGTGAGAATAGTCATATTGTGCAGTGGGATTCTGCTTCTGATTTTTGCTTTCTGTAAATGATTTTAAAACAAAAGACGTTTCGTACATTAACTCAGAAATCACATTTAATTAAGCATCTGGTGTCTTTGTTATTTTTGTTTTATGTGACACTCTTTGATTTGTTAATTGACCTATCATAAGCCTCATGAAACTTCATGGGCCTTTTATACACTTAAGTTGCAGTGAAATGATTATAGAATTCATTTTTTGACTCCTTTTGTGAAGTCCTCTTAATTGGAGGCGTAGGAGTGAAAAGAGTGAGTATAATACTGAGTTACTGTGCATAAAACTAAAATCCCATTTTGCTTACATCCATAGAACACTGTGCAGTCATTCCTTGTAGCTTTTGAATCTACTGTGAAGTCAAGTAACTTGTGTGTGTGTTGTTTTTGGGGTTTTTTTTTAAATCCAGAAGACTCCCTTCATCATATTGTTATTCTCATTGATAAGAAATGCCCGTGGCTGTGGTTTGCTTTCCTTGATTTGTGTCATTGGCACGTCACAAGGTCATTTTGTGTAACTAGTGAAATCCCAAGTGATCTCTATCCACTATCACTAATGCATGGCCTGCATTTGCTCTTCCATACATGTCTGACGCTACACAACCAACTAAGCACAACATGTAGATTTAGATCTGGACAATATGACCTAAAAGCTGTTTTAAACTGCTGTTTACCTTTTTTTTTTTTTTTTTGTAATATCTGACACTGTAAACAAATCCTAATATTTCTGTTTAGCTGTAACTAGTCACTTGATAGTTCAGTAGTGTTAATAATTGATCTAAAGTTCTGATACCAGGATATTATGGGTCTCGATGATTGTTATTGCTGAGTTTTGTTCAGTGTTGGTCCACGTTGAGAATTTACAATGTGTTACTCACCATTTTGCTGAACCAACATCCATAAAAGCATGCTTGTTCTGTGCTCTTTCTCCTTTCTCTCCCTGCAATATTCTGTCATGATGAACTTGCATAGTTTGCATTTTTATACATCATCCATTTATAGTGTAGTGTAGACTCAGTGAAATGACTTTATTTGCTAAGATGTGAAGTAAAATCTACTCTTACTACCACTCCACATCATCACTACAGCCCACACTAAATATGTACAGGTTTTTTATACACTGTAATTTGTTTCTCCTGGGAGTGTAATCCTAAAGAATGGCTTTGGATCCTGCTGATGTGATGACAACATTATGCCTATTCTCTCTTGACAAAATCTTCCCTTGAAAGTAGTGTTTTGTAAGTAAGGTTTGACAAGGCAGGTTCTTTCCTGAATTTCTAAATTGGCACTCTCGATGATTGTTTAGAGGAAAAAAACAAAAGCTTTAATCCCATAATAACTAGTTGAAAGATTATTCATTTCTCTGAATATGTGGATAATTTATAATGTGTTAGGTTTGCAAAATGTGTTGTTGGTTTGCTCCACAGGTTAAAGTCAGCAGGGAATTTACAGTACGGGTGCAGCAGAGAGCACATTTAATCATATTTTGCTTTTTTTCTTCTGATCAGACAAGGCGTAGTTTTAAGATGTAAACTATACCTTGTCTGAACAGAAGAAAAAAGCAAAGACATGATTACAGTAACTGAAGACAGCTGAAGACATCTTGAGCCAGACAGCATATATATGTAATTTTTTTGTGGACATTAATTTTCACTCACATGAACACATACTCAACTTTGACCTACTTTACTTACCGTAGTAAGATGTGCTCTCCTTACAATATATCATGACACATTTCACTGGTGTCGTGATTTAAATCCACTCGTGACTCATACCATTATATATTTAGTGTTTGCCTGATGGGAAGGGTGTGTTTATTGTGTCACACTCTTCAGTGTCATCTTACAAGGTTTGCACAGTGCACTTTGAACTGTGCTAGTAACTGTCCAGCTGATAGCTCGTGACAGGCCTGTGAGGATCCAGAACTGCTGAACACTTGACATTCTGCAGCACTGTCCTCATGGAAGATAAAGAGCATTTGAGAGAGAAAGGAAACTGCAGTTCCAAAACCACCTCAGCAGAACTGGCCTGAAGTGAAGATGGATGAAATCCAAAAATGCATGGGACCCCTTCCTCCTTTCCCCTCCTCTTTATCTAACAGTAAGGGCATCCTTCTTGCTCCTCACCCCTGGGTTGGTCACATGTCATCCACTAGTGTCACATGGTAGTGGAGGAGGCAGCACTCACCAGGCCTGTTGTTTCAGTCCCAGTATACAATGGGTCCCTGGTTTCCTGTTGTGGAGCACTGCAATGAAGTGCTGCAAGCCTCAGCACATTACATAGCACATCCTTCCCTGCCCTGCCTTGAACTTTATATATGCTGGACACATACATGGCATTTTTTTTCTGCTGAGCAAGATCATGCTTTCCTTTGAAGGAAGAGCATAAAAGTTAAATCAACACATGGGCTCTTGATCTTGTCAGAAATGGTAAAAATGTCCTGTCAGATTCTTTATCTGTGAAGTATTTGCAGCAAGACTCACTGATAACTTTTAACTTTCACTGATCAGGATGGAGGTTGAGTTATGTATTGTTCAAGAAGTTTAGATGTGGTACCTGAAATTGTCACAGCATGTTGTGATCTCTGACCTTTGTCTATCAGCGGATTCCAGTGTTTTAATCAGAAATTGTTGGTCTCACTATGTGGAAGAGATGGGGGAAAGCAATAGCAGGTGTCTTTGAAACAAAATGCAACAGAAACATAAATTTAGTGAATAATTTTTAAACAAACCACGCCGCAGCATCCTGGTGAAAGCTATCATCTTGACCCGAGAAGTATCTCCTAAGTATAGATACTTTGTTTTTTATATGGTAAGGCCTTGAACATTACATGAATATCATGGGGTGGGATATCATTACTTTGCGTGTTTAGATTGTTAGGTAATTATTTACATGTAATACACACACACAGAATATCGTAGAAGTCATCTAAATGGGTCAGTGTCTGAATTAGAGCCATTGCAGCCCAGTCTGTTTCTGTGGGTCAGTATCAGACCACTATCCGATACCGGTATCGGTACTGTTGCAGGTCTACAACATTTATCATCTTATGTTTGGGCACATTTAACCTATATGGAAAAAATTCAAGCTCTTGCTGTTTGAATATTTTACTTGCCTCTATTATGAGTTGGATAACACTGTTTAATTGTTCAGTCCTACGTAACAGTTTTAAGGGCTTTTACAGCTGAACAGGTCTTGCGTCAGACAGAGCGCAGAATCATTTAGACTGAATAATTGCATACTATGGATCACATCAACTGAGCATGTTATCACCCTCTGTTGGGGCACATACATAATCTGTTATTTATAGTGGGACTGAGTTGCATCTAAAAAACTCCTATTGATTTAGTGACCCATATCAAATCAATCTAAAATAGTATATTATTCGTCAGACACTTGTCAAATTACCAATTTGGCAAACACACATGGGTTTGGCTTTGCTTCTGTGATACAATAACTTCATAACAACCCCCCCGCCCCCCCCGCCCCAGGCTCTTTTATCCATGTACATGTCTCTGGTACATAAAATTGCTTTTCAGGGACACTAATTCGGGACATGCCCAACTATATTTTAATGACTGTGAAGAACTTGGCCTCTGGAAACGATTAGAATGAAATGAAGTAAGGCACTGATGTATAGTGATGGTGATAGTAAAGCTTGGTGTTAGGTGTCAGTCTTTATGTTGGTGATTTGCTGCTGTCATTGCACTGGCTAGCTGATGAAGTTTCTTTCTAATTGTGGCCATGAATATTTCATTTTTGTCCATTTTTCCTCTATTGATTCAGTACCTGTTTTCTCATGTACATCTCCTTTATCTTTTTAAAGTGCCTTGTTTTTTCTACCCTTACTGATAGGTCCTTAATATTCTGGACATCTTTATAAAATTTGCTTTTTTGTACAAGAGCACACATCTCCCTTTTCTGTATCCCCCACTTTGCTGATGCATCTCTCGGTCTGTGAGTAGAATGAGCTTAGACCAGTGTGTTCCCATCAGAAGTTGTGCTAACAGCTAGGCTAAAAGCAGAAGCACCAGACGAGGGCAGGCCAGAATAAATAAGTGATTTTCCACATTGGTTGTAGCTGCACTGGTTTGACCTGCTTTCTCACAAATTCCTGCTTATTGATGTCACTGCAGGGTTAGCCCACAGCAGTTTAGGGTCTAAAAAGCCAACTAGTTTCACAGACTAAACTGTGGTAGTCTGGATTCCAGCACAGCAACATCTGTCTGGGTGTTTGTAGCTATGCAGTCATTGTTATTGTGTCTTGCTGCTCTTTCCTGTTTCACGAATGCGTTATATTGTGAATGAAAGAACTTCCTGCTGTTCCAAGAATAGATGGCGGAAGGCGCAGAGAGAAAGTGAGAGACAGCATGTAAATGTGCGTATGGAACTGCTGTTTAATGGCAGAGAGAACAGTCCTTTTCCAATACCGTGTGCCTATCTCAGCTACACAGACTGAGCTCATTGTTACAAGAAAAGACACGCTCACAGTTACAATAGGTTCACATTGAATTTCTTAAGAGGTGGGGGTATAATGGTGTACTCAGTTGTTATAGAGACCACATTTACTGTGGATGAACATGTTCTCCGTACAAAGCATTTATTTTTGTCTGGTGTTCGATTAAATATTACCTTTGTAAACACACCATCAGAGGTGATAAGAGGCCACGGGTGCTCCTCCAACAGTACTGTATGATGTAACCCTCAACACTGTAGCGATGGATTACTACAAGTCAATTTTCATTTCTTTCCTCATGGCTGGTTGTAACACTAGTTCTGAGTTATCTATCCCAGTGTCATCGAGAGAGAACCAGGTTACCCACAAATGGAAAAAATGTGGGTGTGGCAGGGTGTGGGGGGAGGGCGCGTCCTGCCATTGATAAAAGGTGGACCCGTTTCGTTGAACAGTTCCTGGAACTAAGGAGTTTGCCTTCACTGAGTCCTAATCAGCAAACACAAACCAGGCAGTGTGGGTGACTCGCTGTCAAAATACGCCGTCTGCTAAGAGAATAAGACAAAGTACTGGGAAATGTTACCTTCAGCTGGCAAACAGACCTGGCTGCAATCCAGTCTGAGTTTTTCTGTTGACATAAAAATGGAATTAGCAAGCTAGGAGAGGAAAGTAATGACTAATGGCTTCAATTACTGCACAGACAATTTATATTTAACATTTCCCAGTTTAGCCAGTATGGTTTAATTTGGTTTTCTGACATGGCTGGATATGAGCTTGAAAATGGTTTAATAATTAGTTTTTGTTTTTTTGCATTGATTTACTCTTTCCATCTATGAATGTGTGAGGGTAATTCACGAGTGTTTTATCACATCATACCTACTAAATATATAATGGATCATACACACCTCCATGAACAGGTGTAGAAATACGTCTCATCCTGGAGCCATTTTGTTTGATCAGGAAATCACAGCCTTGAGGCCTCAGGTAGTCGTACGTCATTTGTACAACTGTGGTGCTTTGCTGCCTGGTGGTGAAAGAAAGGAAGTTGCAACAGCAGAACTCCGGCCCAGAATGAGAAATGTTTTTGTAGTTTCATTTCCTTCAGGTTTACTTAATAACAGTCCAGACTGTTGCAGCTGGGAAGCAGGAGGATCTTGAAGTATTGTTTGTGTAATGTTTCTTACTGGTAAGGGGGATTTCGATGCTTGTGTACAGAGCTGTTCTGGCACGGACCTCTAATGTGGCTGCCATTACTAGGAAGTGCTGTGTCAGGGTTTGTGTGAAGCAGGCAGGATACTCCTTTTTTCCAGCCTTGGCAGTAAGCTCTGCTCCAGAGGTCGACTCTGCACAGCAAATCGCTTCATTTATAGTAATAACCCACATAATTTGACAGAATTCAAAAGGCTAAATCGGCTTTATGCAGTGATAGTAGAATGCATTTTCTGGACTAACTCTTCTGAACTGAATGCAGTCGGTTGGAAGTCAGACCCCAACAAGCTGCAGTAGCCAGTGTGTTGTGCAATATGGTTGTAGTTTCCTCTTTGGATCACGCTTTAAGAACTTGGCATTGGATTTGCTCTCCACCCAGTCAACTCTGTAACTGCTGAGACGGTTCTGCTGCTCGCTGTCAGTTCTGGTGACCTCATCAGTCGGCTGTGTTCACCCAGAGCAGCTGAACAGAGTCTGAGGCTTATTATTGGACCCTACTGTTGTTTTATGTACAAAACACATTCAAGTTGACCGATTGTCAACATGATTTACATGATGAATGAGGTTTTCATAGGAGAAGTAGAAGGCGAGACACTACAGGTGAATAGGGTAAAATTTTAAATTGATAGATATCATCATGAAACTTCTACAGCTGATTACTTAAATATGAAAAATAAAGTATTACAAGTTTCTGAAAATTTTGTTTAATTATTCAAATTAGGCGTAATCTTATTAAATACAAAAGATTTTGCATACATTTTCAGTAGATATATCTGTTCATAGGATAAAGCCAGGTGCAAAATTATTTATTCATTTTGTTCACACACGAGGAAAATAAAATTAGGGATTTCAGGATATCTGCTTTCATTACCTAGGAAATCAAAATATACTGCTTATAGCCTTAAAATCTATTTTCGTCATGTATTTTTTTTTTTTTTTTTTTTAAATGTCACATAAATCAGGCCAGGAATGATTTAATTGAACTATTATCGCAATCACAAAATGGTCAAGTGAAAGATGCACATTATAGGAGCTTTAAATGTGATGAACTGTCATAATAAATAAAGCAGGTGCTACAGAGAAGCACTAGGAACATTCATGTCTGGTTAACACGAAGACAAAAATCACATCTAGTGGTAAAACAAACGGATCTAATAATTAGCGATTTGTTATCTTAATTAATTGATCACTGGTTTGGTCTCAGGAAAAGCTGGAAAATCAATCACTTTGTTCCCTAAAGCTAAGATGATGCCATTGAATATGCTGTTGGTTCACTAAAAGAGTTTGACTTTTTTTTTTCTTAACTTACTCAAATGGATTAATTGACTAGAAACAGTTCATTTAATCATTGCCAGTGAATTGAGTAATTGCTGCAGTGTTAATCACATAATTTTCAGGAATCTACTCTACTTTTCCAAGTCAAAGCAGTCGAGCCTTTTTGGTAACCATGTTAGCCAAATTAAAACAAAGTCAATGTGCAGAGCTTTTCCAAAGATTAAAAACTTGTATAACATCTGTTTAGAGGTTTTGCGGTGCAGTATCAACCCCCACCTTACCACATCCACTAGAACCCCAGACATTTGTATCAGTGGAATGGAATATGTCAAAATAATTTTAACTCAGTCTTCTACCTGCTGCTAAGTACTCTTTGCATTGCCCACCCTGTACTACTTTAGTCAAACAAAACTATAAGTCGCTGTTTGTAAATGACCCTGAGTTGAACTTCTTAATACAGGAATCTGACCTCTTTTCAGGCTGGTATTTAACAGTAACATTTGCAGCCAGTTCTTGTTAACCTTAACATGCACCTTGTGTTTTTCTTTTTGTTCTTCTCTCTTAGCTCCAAAACCTGGGCATCAATCCAGCAAACATCGGCTTCAGCACGCTAACCATGGAGTCAGATAAATTCATCTGCATCCGGGAGAAGGTGGGCGAGCAGACTCAGGTGGTGATCATCGACTTGGCTGACCCCAACACCCCCATCCGCAGGCCCATCTCTGCCGACAGCGCCATCATGAATCCAGCCAGCAAGGTCATTGCACTAAAAGGTACGACACTGTATTGGCATTTAGGCCTGAAAAAGCTTCTTTGTCTGAATCAGTGCAGGATTTCTCAGAAAGCAAGGAGAAGCTGACAAACAATACGGTATATTGATTCACTGCTGTATTTGAAGTCACCCTCTGAAATGGATTTGCAGTTTTCAGCTTTGACATTTTTCTACATTATAGCAACATTATCCATTTAATTAAGATTATAGATGCATTTTTCATCTGTTTATGTCCATACACATCCAGCTACTTTAGTTTCTCTGCTGTGATAGTTTATATTGACCAGCATGTTTTCAAGCATTTGTCCTGTAAATATTCAAGATACGTATATATTTATTCTTTTTGTCCAGCATCCATGATTGCTTTGACTTTTTGTTGTTTTTGTTTTTGTCTTTTCTATGTTCTTTTTTTTTTTTTTTTTTTTTTCCTTTACTGCTTTCTTATGTGTTTGCAGACGGTGAGTTGAAATTTAACTACTTCACTGTGGAAGTAAAATCCTGTTTTCAAGACTACTAAAAAAGAAAATTCCTCATTTCAACATTACGGTAATACAAATGAACATGAAAACAAAAGAGATGACCTGCCACTAGGTCAGTTTTTATCTAGTGAAAATGTTTCTCAAATCTCTGAGGCGATCAAGATATTTGAAGTTACTTTTAGTGACATCTTTAAAAGTTTTTCTTAGTAAATCCTTAAGGAAATATTATTTCGTTAACAGGATTTAGCTTTCACAACCTTATAGCTTGCTGGCATTCCATCATTTTGTTATCTGAAAAAGTGATTTAGATTCTGTTTTATATGTGGAACTACTTTGGATAAAAAATGATTTTATTTTAATTCACATTGCTTTTCAATTTCCATTTTGAAATCCATGTCTTTTTTCCATCTGTGTGCAGTTGTAATTATCTAAACCTCTCATACCACATAATATTTGTTCACTCCTTGAACCACTTGTGGTTTTCATTACCATGAACTGTTTAGTATTTAGAAATTGTGAGGTTTGAACTGGGTTATAAATGTGAGGTTTCAGTGTGTAGAAACTGTAAATGTTGAGATACATTTGATTTTTGAAGTCACAGATCGCTTGGATTCGGTCAATTAAAGTCCTTCGTGTGTTTTTCTGTTTGTGTTCAGGACTTTTCCTCGTTTCTGTCAATGTTCTGAATGTTAGATTGAATCATAGATCTCTAGACAGAACATCTTCCTGTAGCCTCACTGTAGTTTGCTGTGGTTAAATGTTGGTAAAGACTCTGGGGCTTTTAATGTTTCTTTGGAAATCCAAAAATAATTTAAGTAGTATTTTAAATGATTCCTTAGCTTTTTAAATTTTGGCAACTTTTAATGAATGCAAACACGAAACAACCAATGAACTCGACTTGAGCACTGAGACAGATTATGTAAATTAATAGACTTGACTGTTTCTTTTGGGATGGTGCTGTTGATGTGTCAGGGGAGGTATAATCATGTGCATTTATTTAATGTACTTTTAGAAACCATGATATTTATTGGTTCAATCTGCATCATATCAGTTCTATTGGAAAAGAGCAAATGTACTGTTGCAGACTGTTGTGAATGCAACACTACATTGACTCTTCTGTTCCATATTTTTTCTTCCTTTTTTGTTATAAAAACCGAAAATAATCAATGACGGGTAAAACTATAGAGTGCACATCCAATTCATGTAAAAGTTGTGTTGTCATATAATAATGGGTTGAATTAAACTCTGACGGTGTATCAAGCTTTGTAGTTGGGCTGGCCCCTGGCTTATTATTCAGTGTAGGGTCAGTATAGACCCCCTACCTCCACCCACTGTCTTCCATATTGATGTTTCTCAGCTGGTTTTGTCATGTGACACCGTATTGAGCCTTAATGTTTCCATGTAACCCTGTCTGAAGGATTGACACAATGCACACACATCTCCAGCAGCTGATCACAAGTTCAGTCAAATTCGTTGGCTTGCCTTTTATCAATTTTGCTTCTGCTGTAAGTGGTTTAATCTCCACACCGCTTATAGTACTTCTGATCCAACAGCTTAGTGATGGCAAAATGATCATGAAGGTGGTGCTGCATTGGTCTTTGCTTTTTTCACTTTGTCGATCGAGTAGTGAGTAATGACCAAACAAATACGTCTCACACCTACTTAATAAAGCTTAAGCACACGAAATTAACCCAAACTAATGAAACTAAAACATCCAGGTGAGTGAGTTTTTTTTCAACATTTAGTCACTTCTCTTTAATCAAGGCACTCCCAACATAAATTCCTGGAAAATCATCTGTAATTGTGGTTGGAAACCATTGCTACCACTCTTGTCTAAAAGTCTGTAATTGCTTAAAATACTTAAATACAATTGTGCTTTTAATGATGTCTGTAACTGACTTAGTCCGTTCTTATGTGTTTTACTCGGACACAGACGTGTTTGGCTTTTTGTGAGTTGTTTGTTTTGTGCTTCTGCCCTTTGTCTGCTTCGTTTCTCTTTATCACAGCTGTTCATTTGGGGTGGGCCAAGTAGTCGGACCAGGCAATATACCATACACAGTACATTCATTAACCATATTTAATACTGTGTTTACAGTATTCAGAAGGAGAAATGCTTTCTTTTCTAACTCCTAAAAAGTTAATTTACTCATAATTGTAGACACTATGCTCCTTAAAGTGCATGTCTGACACAATCACACCCCCAGGGTATCACTGATGAGCCAAATTTGTAATTCTTTAATCTTTTTTCCTGTAATGTCAGTTGTTTAGTACTCTCCAGATATATCACACCATCTCCGACTACAGCATGCGTGGCATCCCCTGTCTGTCAGTCATGGCGTTGCTGCCTGATGACCTCTGTGCCATGACTGCTAAGTTTCCAAATCGTTTCTTCCTTTCCCATTACAACCTGTCGTTTATTCTCTGCCTGCATATATGTGTTTGTGGACACACCTGTCAGAAACTATAATATCATTTCTGTGCTTGGCTCGTGCCCTCCTCTCTCCCCCTCTAGCTGCCAAAACTCTTCAGATCTTCAACATTGAGATGAAGAGCAAGATGAAGGCCCACACCATGACAGACGATGTTACCTTCTGGAAGTGGATCTCCCTCAACACAGTCGCACTTGTGACTGACAATGCTGTCTACCACTGGAGCATGGAGGGTGACTCGCAGCCCGTGAAAGTCTTTGACCGCCACTCCAGCCTCGCAGGCTGCCAGATCATAAACTACCGCACTGACGCCAAACAGAAGTGGCTCTTGCTCATCGGTATCTCGGCACAGGTAATGTGCAGCCATATCCTGGTGTTTTAAAACTGAGCACACTGAGGTGGGTGTTTGTCACAGGACATTCACTCGGTTCCAACGGTTACATGTGCACTTTTTCCAGTTTTATTTTAGAAGAACAGTGGCATATCATTTATTTTTAGGTGTGTTTTATGGACATGCATGTAGCATTTCTCTATTAAGAATCAAAGTTGGAGTTTTTATGTCAATAGGAAGGTTTCATTTGACGTAGACGTGATGTCGACGTAAAGCGAGAAATGTGAGTGGAGGGCGGAAGTGAAAAATAAGTCTAAAGTCATTCGTCAAAGCGCAAAGTCAGAGAGTAAGATGCCGATGTATTGTTGTGTTTACGGATGCTCCAGTAGGTCGAGCCGGGAAACCGATAAATGGTATT
>JAQQZY010000007.1:37766926-37777491 GCA_030068375.1 Ostorhinchus rueppellii
GTTTACTTCCGCCCTCCGCTCAAAAATCGCGCCGCCTCCGCACGTCATCAGAACCACGTGACTGAAACCCAGCTATTCATAACTGTCTACTGTCAGCTATGTGCATCGTACACATACTACTTAGACAACGGTCTACAAGGCTGGGGTAATTTATTAGTGTGTGTGTGTCCACACACACACACACACACACACAAAAAGACTTCAGATCAGGAACAGAATAATTTTACAAGCACCAGCAGGCAGAGTTTTGAGTGTGCAAAAAAAAAAAAAATCAAGGTGTGCATTTTCCTGCCAGCTAACGGGGAGGGGGGGTTGCAGTTGTTTTTGTGGCAAGTGACTGGGGGGTATTGCGGGGCGTGACTTTCTGGCCAATCAGAGGTCTCCTTTCAAATGTCACATTGAATGTTTCTTGGTAAAATGTAGAGCCAGAAGTCAGTCAGAACTTGTCCTTGAGACGATCCTTTGCTGTATTTTATCAAAGGAGAGACACAATTGTATAGATATTTAGCACAGCTTTGGCGAAGCTGTGCACTGTTTTTTTTTTGTTTTTTTTTTTTTTTGTTTTTTTTTTTTTGGGCCCTGTTTGTCAAAATTGGCCATGACTGCATGACTCCCGACCTAAAACTCTGCCATTGGGTTTAATTACTTTTTAGAAGGTAGTAGAATGAAAGGGGTAGCCTCTGTTTATATATTCCGCCAAAAATGGAATAAAAATGATTTAAAGAAGCTAATAGTCTGTGTATTTACATGTGATGAATGACCTATTAGGACATACATTGCTGCATGTGAACCTTGATATTGATTTACCATTTCATTTTCATGAGCCATGTTATCGGATTTGTAGCAGTATTGATTTTGTTCTAATGCAGGCAAAACGCTTCAATACATAATGAATGTAAATCTTGCAAATACACAGGCAATCATCTTGGCATATTAACTCCCTCATGATATTCATAAATGTGTTTATCGGTTTGTCTATCCGTTTGTCTTTCAGCAAAATCGTGTGGTGGGAGCCATGCAGCTGTATTCTGTTGACAGAAAGGTTTCTCAGCCCATTGAAGGCCATGCTGCCGGCTTTGCCCAGTTCAAGATGGAGGGAAATACGGAGGAATCCACTCTGTTCTGCTTTGCTGTCAGAGGCCAGGCTGGAGGAAAGGTGATCATTGACAGGAACATAATGAGGAATATTTAATCAAGAACACATGAGTCCATCAGTTCTTAAAACAGTAATCAGGATGTATCTTAGGAGGATGACTTCTGATTTGTTAATTCTTTCTAATATTGTATATTTATATTGGCTGTGTTTTGTGGATGTATTTAAAGGTGAACTACAGAAGGACTGCTCATGGAAAACCTCCAAATTAAACAATAATGAAGTTTTCTTTTTCCAACAGTTGCACATTATTGAAGTGGGGGCACCACCAACTGGTAACCAGCCATTTCCCAAGAAAGCAGTGGATGTTTTCTTCCCTCCAGAAGCACAGAACGACTTCCCAGTGGCCATGCAGGTGTGCAACAATGGAAACTTTAATAATTAAACTCTGGCATCACAATGTCAAACCAACAGATGCGTATGATGAGTAAATATTATACAAATGAAATGTTTTAATGATGTGTCCTAATCTGATATGTTTTACTAATTATAAATCATGATTAAAGATGTGCATGTATGTCCATAAAATAAATTAATTCTCCACAACCACAACTACAAACCTGATGTTTTATCGGCCTTTGTTTTCCAGATAAGCTCTAAGCAGGATGTAGTCTTCCTCATCACGAAATACGGCTACATACACCTGTATGACCTGGAGACCGGGACCTGCATTTACATGAACCGTATCAGTGGAGAAACCATCTTTGTTACTGCTCCACATGAGGCCACATCAGGCATTATTGGGGTCAACAGGAAGGGACAGGTATGAATGTCAACTAGGAGCAAGGTCTTATCCCCAGACCTCAGCAAGACACATTTTATACAGAATGTGAACTTTAGCTTCGATAAATTTTGAATGTTCACGTATAATACTGCATCAGATTCACCTTCAGATGATTCTCTGGTTCTCAAAGCTACTTATTAGTGCAGTTCTGATCTGAAGCCTTAATAAACAACGGACAGCAGAAGATTTTAGTAACGAAAAGAAGTAACAGACAACATGGCCACTGGTTCATTATGTTGTCATTTCCTATTAGAAGTAACAATATTAAACTGGAAAGAAAATCTAACACAGGTTAATGCACTGAAGTGAGAGCAACACTAAACATCAGTTGTTGTGGTAATATCAGCAACAACTGTTTGTCATCATTGTGCAAATTCAGGCTGTGGGGAAGCATAACAAATAATCCAAGGGTAGTGTTTCCCACAGAGAGCAGAGACGGTTGATTCTTAGTGCTTTTGCAAAGTTGAACCAGAGATGAGAACTGGATCTAGCCAGCTGATGAATAATGTTCCAGCCAGGCCACACACCACATGAATAATTGAGTGAAGAGTTGAAAGCTGATCTGAGCCAGTGACGGATCTTGCTCTATACCGGCGCAGTGAAGTGTGTATGTGAAGAAACGCGTACACAGAGACAGTGATCTGAAAGATGATAGGCTGCTGTCTGGGCTTCTCCGTGGCCATAATTGAGCAGGTTGGTTAGCAACAATATTAGTAACTCGATATGTTTACGTGAAACATTTGTTCTGTCGTTTTACTATACAATTCATTCATATCATGGCTACTTTCAGTCATCAAGCAATACAAAAGTTAGATGAATACACGGAAAGAACTGAAGGAAGTTGAATGTTTTGGTCGAGTTGTAGTTTGCTTTGTACCATAATTCCTTAGAATGTGGTAAGAAAACAGTGAAACAACGAAACCAAGGAAATGCATTACTCAATAATTAACCACTAACCATTTGTGAGGTTAGTGAAGATGAAACTTAATAAGTAACATATTTTACCACATGAGATCCCAGTCCTGTCTCAGCATCTGGATCCAAAGAGGAGGGAAATTGATCAGGGGGGGCAAAAGGCCCAACACACATGGGCACATGATGTGAAGTGGGAGGCACAGCCTGGTGCCCTTAATCCTCTTGGAGCTCGTTCTCTCATCCAATCATAATCTCCTTTTTCATGTCATTAGCATTGCACAGACCTGTGACGATCACTTCCATGCAGTTTGACTATAACACAATGTATTGGGTTATTTCTGGGCCAGTATGACTTGATACTCGGCTGTCACCTGATGCTCAGGTTCTCCGGTTGAGTACAATTATCCTGGCTGGATGGGGCCTATGTTTCCACAAGATGCTGATTGGTTTACTTGAAGAAAGTAAATCATTTTAATAGGGCTGAAAATATCACATCACATTTGTCAGCATCAAGGCCTTATGTGTTTTACTGTCATGATTGTTATCATCCCTAATGGGAACATCCTGATTATTTTAGTTAGCCCTTATTATAAGTACAAGTACATTACAGCTGATTAATTATTGTTAATCTGTTCAAAATTGTTGAATATTGAATCAGTTTGCGAAAAAAGTCCAAGTACTTAGATTCTATCCTCTCCATAGGAGTATTGTGTGGTTTCTTTACCTGCTTATGCCAGGAAACTGAATGCAACATGACATTTTTGTGCTTTTGGAGCCACTAGTGACCACACAGACATTTTCTAAACCCAACAAACATCCATTAATTGAGAAAATAATCAACAGATAAATCTTCACTTGGTGAAATGTCAGATTCTTTATCAGTTTGTATTTTTCCTACTTCATCTACTCCCCTCAGTAAATCCACCCACTTTCTAGTCAGTGAGTGCATTACTGGTGCGTAACATTAGGTCTACTCACCCGTGTTAAAAGCTGGGGCATTGACCTGCTGCACTGGTTTGTAGTGGGGCCAGCGTCAGCTGTCTTATTCTTTTCACCCTCCTCTTTTCCTCAGCTGCTCTTTCACTCGACTTGTTCTCTCTCTTTTTTTTTTTTTTTTCCTTCGTCTTCTGTTGCCAGTCCAGTTACAAAAGCCATGTGTTACACTGACCCACTAATGAAACATTTGCATTCAGCAGCCACAGCCCAAGGCCAGACAGTGTGTAATGGAATTTAATGCCATTGCCCAAAGCGATATTTAGCTTAGTTTGCTCACTCTGCTAATTGCTGGTCTCTGATGCGAATAAAGAATGGTTTGATTTATTCAACTGTGATCCATATGTTAAAGATTGGTTAGAATTAAAACAAATTACAGTAATTTTTTTTTTATCTCATTCTAGACTGTACTCTTTGTGTGTTGTAGATAATTATCCTGACACAGTGCTCTTTAATGTATCCTGTTGTGGGGGCAGAGCGTTTAACTTTTACTGGCCTAGTGGTTATTATTGGATAGGCACTGACAAAATTAACAGACCAAGGTCACTGAGACTAGCTCCAAGCCAACACAGTCCTGCAAAGAACTGTTTCATCAGATTATACAAAGGTTTAAAAGCTTCCAACATCTCACATTATGATTTCCGTGTCTGCTTTGGAGCTGATTATACTGTGACGTCTGTGTTTCAGGTGCTGTCTGTCTGTGTGGAAGAGGAAAACATCATCCCCTACATCACAAATGTGCTACAAAATCCAGATCTGGCTCTTCGCTTGGCTGTCCGCAACAACCTTGCTGGCGCTGAAGAGCTTTTCGCACGCAAGTTCAACAACCTGTTTGCTGCAGGGAACTACTCTGAGGCTGCTAAGGTTGCTGCCAATGCACCAAAGGTACTCATCCCACTAGCTTTAGAATCACTACGATATAGTGTGAACACATCTCTACCTCTTCACGGAGCCTTTTGGCAGTCATTTGTGACTGTTCTTACCTGTGGTTGACTTCTCCCCTCTGCTTCTCAGGGCATCCTGCGAACCCCAGACACCATCCGTCGCTTCCAGAGCGTTCCCACTCAGCAGGGCCAGACCTCCCCCCTGCTGCAGTACTTTGGTATCCTGTTGGACCAGGGTCAGCTCAACAAGTTTGAGTCTCTGGAGCTCTGCAGACCCGTCCTCCAACAGGGACGTAAGCAGCTGCTGGAGAAGTGGCTGAAGGAAGACAAGGTATTCCAGATCTCCATCTAAGCTTCCACTCACAGGAAGAGACTTTTCCTGAGCCGCCTGTTTGTTTACATGACTTTTCTATTATCTTGGGTTACATGACATCATCACTTATACAAACATCGGTGAAGTTCCCATTAGTGTTTGTGGATGTGAGTGGGTTTAGGCTGCCTCCGAGTTTAATTATACTTTACACACATTATGTTTTCATGTATGTGAGATAATATTTTATTACTTTAATAAGTACAGATATCTAATACAATTCCTTATTTCTGTCCTAGAGGTGTTAATGAAATGATCAATTATTATGCCCAAGTACAGTTGCCAAATCACAGGAGCTGGAGTTTTTGTCAAAAGTAAAAATATCACAATTTACTATTATAAGTGAAGGATTGTTGTTACTACAACAATCCATCTTACAATTAATGGTCTTCAGACATACGGGAGCATGTTTGTTTGCTACAAAACCCCAGAACACTACTATTCACAATAAAATCATTAGTCGGTACAAACAAAATGTCCCTCAAAACAATCACATTATCTTTTGACATTTCATTCAACTCAATTTGGGATTATTTACTTTTGTCATCTGGAAAAACTTGCCTATATTTCGTTATTTGAGCTAAACTTTCCAGCAATTTAAGGTTTTCAGATTGAGTCCCATTGTTGAGTAATTGTGTGCCGTTGTGTTTCAGCTGGAGTGTTCAGAGGAACTTGGTGACTTGGTGAAAGCAGTGGATCCCACCTTGGCTCTTAGTGTTTACCTCAGGGCCAACGTCCCCAACAAGGTCATCCAGTGCTTTGCAGAGACTGGTCAGTTTCCCAAGATTGTCCTGTATGCCAAGAAGGTACGTCTACACAACTCGGAAAGTCGTTTATTCCCATAAAATGACATGTAAATATATTTTACAGCTAAATCCAACTCTCATTCTTGATTCAAGGTTTGTAAAGGTTTGCACATACTGTTAGAAATGTTTTCTGCTAAAAATAACTTTTTCTATAGAGTAAAATGAGTATTATAGCTCTTGCCATTCTGCTTCCAGGTGGGATACACTCCAGACTGGATCTTTCTGCTGCGAAATGTTATGAGGATAAATCCCGAACAAGGCCTGCAGTTTGCCCAGATGCTCGTCCAGGATGAAGAGCCACTGGCTGACATCACACAGGTCAGAGATCCGTCTCGAGGATATGGCTGTTATTAAAACACAGTCACCTACATACATGTTGAGCTTGGCTGTGGATATTTATGGATATCCCTATTTCCAGTTGCACAGGGCAGATTGTAATACCAGGAAGTTCAGGATTAGATCAGACCTGTCTGGAATGAACAAGCTGACTCTGCATTTTACTTGAGTTTCGGCAATATATTCGACAGAAGATGCTGTAAGATGCCAGCATCTGTGAACTTAAGCTTTTCTGCAGTTTAAAGGAAAAGCACTCCTTCCTTTGCCACTGCAGACCCTCTGCACTGCAAAATCCAAGTGCTGATGCAGCACACTGTATTTCTTAAAGTGCTGTTCTAGCAGGTAACAGGAATAAAAACACTTTGCATCAAGTTCTTTCTTCGATCTCTGGAATGTGGTGTTATCCTAACTTTGTGTTTACTGTAGCTGTCCTTCAGGCAGCTTCACATGAATGTGGCCCTGTTGTATCTATTAATGTGAACAACGTAGAACTGAAGGAAGAGACATGTTATATAGTACAAAAAGGCCTAACACCATAAAGGATGAGAGATTTAAGTTATTATCCAAGGAACCATAGGCGGTGTTACATTTAAAATGCAACAGAAGCAGTGTAGCTCTACCACCAACCAGCAAAATACAACAATAAAAACATGTTTACATGGATTTAGGAGGTCTTTATCCAGTGAAAGGGTTAATGGTTAACTTTACTGTCTCAAATCCTCCCCTGTGTTTCAGATTGTGGACGTGTTCATGGAGTACAACCTGATCCAGCAGTGCACCTCCTTCCTCCTGGATGCTCTAAAGAACAACAGACCCTCAGAGGGACCCCTGCAGACCCGCCTGCTGGAGATGAACCTCATGCATGCACCACAGGTGCGCCTTCACATGCACAACACCAATTAACCTCAGTGTGTTTCTTTTACACATTGACCAAAGTTTGATGTTATTGCTGCAGGTTGCAGATGCTATCCTGGGCAACCAGATGTTTACCAACTATGACCGCGCCCACATTGCCCAACTGTGTGAGAAAGCCGGATTGCTGCAGCGGGCACTAGAGCACTACACCGACCTCTATGACATCAAGCGTGCTGTGGTTCACACTCACCTTCTTAACCCAGAGGTAGGCATCCAGGACCAGAACTGTGTCCAAATGGGAGATTTTATTAGAATATGCCCCTTGCATTAAAAATCAGCTGGAGGTTCAGTCTCTTGTTCATCACGGTAGTTTACAGTCATGTGACTTCAGTGGTCAGTGCCATTTGGAGTGTTCTGCATGTTTTTGACTGATTCAGGTTACCACTTGCTGAAACTGCTGATCTCCTCTGCTGTCAGTGGATTTAGTGAAACCAAGTTAAAATCAGTAATATGTGGCATTTTTAAAAATTTTGTAAGGACCAAGAGGATTTGCCATCCTCAGATTATGAGATTATGTAGATTTTTGACTTGTGACCTGCTGACTGTTTTATTATTTGTTATTATTAATATTCTATACCTGATGTTGCTGTGGTTAACTCTGACTCAGACTAAAAGTTCTTCCACCACCTCCTGTAGTGGCTGGTGAACTTCTTTGGCTCACTGTCAGTGGAGGATTCTCTGGAGTGCCTCAGGGCCATGTTGTCGGCCAACATTCGCCAGAACCTGCAGATCTGCGTACAGGTGGCGTCCAAATACCACGAGCAGCTCACCACACAGGCGCTCACAGAGCTATTTGAGTCATTCAAGAGCTTTGAAGGTGAGTTCTCAAACCTGTACTGATTCACAAAATCTTAATTGATATATTTAAGTTAAAGTGAAAAGAATGGATAGAAAATCTAAATGAAATCAATACAAAACGTGAGGATGGCCGAAATGTTTGATGTGATCGGTCAGCCAGTCTGGTACGTGGTGGTTACTGGTTTTGTTTTTTCTCCTCAGTTGTCTTACTAAGCTTCAAGCACAATACTAACAGATTCCATTTTTAGTTATAGATTCAAGTTGTGGACTTTTATAGACAATGATGAGGAGTTTCCTTCAAAGACCCAGTTCACTCAGAGGAAGGACACACTGAACCGTGGCCAACACAAACATTAAACATGGTTAGAGTAATAGGGCTTATAAATCATCTCTGTTCCCAGACTAGACGTTAAAGTGACATTTTACTTGTCTTAATTTTCAGTTATGCAGCCAGTTAGACAAGTAGGCCAGGGCAGAGGCAGGACAATCAATTGATTGTGCCTCTTCTATTACTGGTCTAATGCAGCATAAAGGTTAAGTAAACGATCAGAGGAAGATAAATGGTGCAGTCGTGGAGCTGGGTCAGTCTTAACCATAAATTTGGAAAACTTTTAATGTCCATTATGTTTTTCAGGATGCATTTCTAAATCTGTAATACAGTTGTTAGATTGGTGGAGCTGCAGACGTTCATGGTTTTTTTTCTAATTTTCGGACTGTTTCTCAGGTCTGTTCTACTTCCTGGGCTCAATTGTGAACTTCAGTCAGGATCCAGAGGTTCACTTCAAATACATTCAGGCCGCCTGTAAGACTGGTCAGATCAAAGAGGTGGAGCGGATCTGCAGAGAGAGCAACTGCTATGACCCCGAACGCGTCAAGAACTTCCTCAAGGTAAAGCTGCAAAAACTGGAGTGAACAAAGAAGGTCAAGCCCCCGTTTAACAGCTCGTCTCCTCGTATCTGTTCATAGATCTGTCCATGATTAGTTCCACTAGTGTTTGTTGTTTCACTACATTATTAATATCTGAACCATGAAGGGATATTTTTAGATTTACATCTAGGTCAGAAACAAAACTTCTGAGTTTCACCTTTATTCTTAACCTCTTTTTGTTTATAACATCTTGAATCAAAGTCCTTGAAATGCTCATAAAAGAACAGATTCACATTTTGACCCATTTTTCTTAAATTCACCAACAGATTACCGGTAGTTTGTTTTGTATTGGTTAAAATGTTCATAATAACCCCCTGATGGCAGTCAATTATGTTTTGTGCTTTTCCTTGTTGTCTTTGGAATGGCAGGACATGTATCAGGTAAATCTATCTCCCCTCAGTGCAGGATCTCCCCAACCCTTCACCCCTACCCTTTAACTTAAGGCGCAGGATTGAAACTGGGATTTGTATGGAGGTGTATAAGCTTATACGCCATAAGCCATACACCTGTCGGGGTGTGGCTTACAGCACCTTAGGCCTAGGATGTTTGTGTGTGGTTAGTGTTGGTGGTGAATGTGAAGTGTGGGCCTGTTCGCAGTTATCCTGTTTGCCATATTTGAGCAGTGGTAGACATTGTGTTAGTGTGTAGTTCAATAAGAGCCTTAAAGAGGTAGTGCATCATGTTCTCTGATACAATATGACAAGTGCACAATCCCAGTTTGTAATCCTGTGTGAGTGTGGATGGCAGTAGTGTATCTGCACATGTGTGCATTGTGGTACAGAGGACTAGCAGTCAGTGTTGCACAGACTGATTAGTCAAGAAGTTAATTAAGAAGAATGGTATGGTGTTCATGTTGTGCTCTGTGAAATGCAGTACTATCTAAACCAGGGGTCACTAACCCTGGTCCTCTAGATCTACTATCCTGCATGTTTTAGATTAGTGGTTCTCAAATCCAGTCCTCATGGCCCAGTGTCCTGCATGTTTTAGATGTGTCCTTCTTCCAGCACACCGGAATCAATTAATGATCAGCTCATCATCCAGCTCTGCAGAAGCCTGATAACGATGGGATGACTTCCAGGTATGATGGAAGAGAGAACGATCTGAAACATGCAGGACACTGGGCCATGAGGACCGGATTTGAGAGCCATTGTTTGAGACATTTCCCTTTTCCAACACACCTGACGGTCATTATCAAGCTTCTGCAGAGCTTGATGATAGGCTGATCATTTGAATCAGGTACGTTGGAAGAGGGAAACATCCAAAACACACAGGACAGTAGAGCTCAAGGATCAGAGCTTGTGACTCCTGATTGAAACCATCCACTAGCTTCTTTAAGAATAAATTTGTTTACGATAAACCGTTCAGATTTTTCCCTTCAGTATTGACTTGAGCAGGATTGATGTTGCTGGAAATTTTATCTTCAATTGAATTTTCAGTGGGAAATGTCTTTTTACCACACAACACACCATCTGATGCTGTTATGTTTTGGTGTAGCATTCCCAAATGAAGCCTGTTGCTTTTTAAAGAGGGTTTTTTAAATATATATATATACAGGGATTAAAGTATTCCGGCACGGTGCCGGAATTCCGGCTTTTGACGTTTCCGAGAAAAAAAAAAAAGCGCGTGCACACGAACGCATGCATGCACACACACACTTGCCAGAACCCTCCCTCAAACTGCTTAC
>JAQQZY010000007.1:37785554-37796320 GCA_030068375.1 Ostorhinchus rueppellii
TTCTTCTTCTTCTTCTTCTTCTTCTTCTTCTTCTTCTTCTTCTTCATCATCATCATCATCATCATCATCATCATCATAATAATAATAATAAATTGTTCACAATGAGAGAGAGAGCAGTACTGGATGCAGGTGTCAGTGCACTTGGACCGGGTCCATGCATCTGCAATCAGCCATGTTTTCACAGGCCAAACATTGCAAACTGTGCATGCGCACCTGCAGTGCTGCTGCTTCTCCAGGAAATGAACAGTATTACCAGGAGTTTTCAAAGTGCTGTAATCGAACACATTTTTAATGATCATTAAAAATGTAAACCGTAATACTAGCCGCCTGGAATTTTACCGTTGTTGATATTTATACTGGTACCTTCTACCACAATTCCCATAGCCTGTGAAGGCAGCATTAATCCGAGATGCCTGGAAAAAGTTACAGCAGCTTTTAATCTTCCATTCTCTGCATTGGTTTAAATTAAAGCTCAATGAGGCCTGAACTGAATTTGAAATACCCAACACTTGAGGTCCCATTGTGAAAATTCAGAAAGTGTTAAATGCAGAGCAGGGGTTTTCTTGGGAGTAAAACGATCCTTTGCTTTAAACTCTCATCCCTGGACTGGGAACATTCATCGCACTCGTAAAAGGATTGTATCATATCAGAAGAAAAACTCTTCTGTGCAGGTGAATATGAATGTTTTTGAAACCACCATGTATTATTGTCTCTTGGATGTTAATTGGTGTTTTTGCTCTCTGTCCCTCTGTGTAGGTGGCAAATGTGGAGCTGTACTACAAAGCCATCCAGTTCTATTTGGAGTTCAAGCCTTTGTTACTGAATGATTTGCTCATAGTGCTTTCCCCCAGACTGGACCACTCCCGCGCCGTCAACTTCTTCAGCAAGGTACACGTTAAACCCACTTTGATATAAGAGGAGTGCGACAATGTTGTTTGTGTTAGAGCCGAGATAAATGCTACATATGTGTCCACAGGTCAAACAGCTGCCTCTGGTTAAACCCTACCTGCGATCAGTTCAGAACCACAACAATAAATCAGTCAATGAAGCACTTAACAACCTCTTCATCACAGAGGAGGACTACCAGGTCAGACGGACGCAGCGTTTCTTCAATCTTTATTTTCTGAAGTTCCACTTTTTTTTTTTTTTAATTTAACGTCATCTCTGTTGGCTTGACTACAGGCACTGAGGACATCGATAGACGCCTACGACAACTTTGACAACATCTCACTGGCTCAGCGCTTGGAGAAACACGAGCTGATCGAGTTCAGGAGAATCGCTGCCTACCTCTTTAAGGGCAACAACCGCTGGAAACAGAGCGTGGAGCTGTGCAAGAAGGACAAGCTCTACAAGGTTCGTCCTCTGAACATTCACAAGTTGCAACTGACTCGTGAGTTGAACATGATAAAGGACACAGGACGGCAAGAAATGGAAAAACTAAGGTTTATTCTAACAATGGGAAAACTTTGGCTACGTTCAGACTGCAGCCAAATGTGGGCCAAATCAGATTTTTTTTTTTTTTTTTTGCCACTATTTGACCCTTTTTTTTTTTTTTTTACTGTATTTTTTTTAATTAAACATAGAACACAGTACAACACAAACATTCCTTGACAGAATTACAGAATGTGTGGCAAAAAAGAAAAAAAAAAACGAGCATAGAAGAGAACAATATGTGAATAAATAAAACCATATTGGGGTCCAGACAATCCAGTAATATCAATGAATAAGGGAAAAAAATTAAATTAAATAAATAAATGGATGGGTAGTTATGTGCTACGTCATTGTGTGGCGTTTCCCTCAGTCAGACAGGTATCTTGTTGTAGGTAACCACCTCCTCACAAAAGCATCAGCTTTTAATTATAGTTGAGCAGTTAAACCCTCCGTTCCAAACACCTCCCTTAACTTCTGTTCCCACTGGGTCACTGTAGGAGGCTGTGGGTTCATCCATTTTATTGTCACCATTTTCTGAGCATTCATCAAAAGTATATGTAATGGATACTTTTGGTTTCTGGTGGACATGTCTTCAGGAGTTGGATCTAAATGATTTGACCTTTTAAAGACAGTTTGAACAGCACTAATCTGCCCCAGGCCACTTTCATATGTGGTCCTAAATCTGATACATACATGAACGACAAGTCACATTTATCTGACCTTTACGTTATTGAAATCACCACAGACGAGTGTTGTCCTGACAGTGCTCTACAGGCTCACAGATTGATTTAAAGGTTTTTCTTGTAAAATTCTGACTGAAGTGTGTGTCAGTGAAGCGGCTAATGTCACTTTCCCACCCCTCCTGAGTCCGACTCCACATTCAAATACTCTGTTGTACAGACGTAGCAGCCACAGTAATAAACCTGCTTCTGCTCTTTTTTAATCTAATACTTAAAATGATTTGACTAGTGCTGACTTCAGTTTTAGACTAACTTTATTAGTGTCACACACTGAAACCAGATGACCTCCATATTTACTTCTGTAAACACTCCATGGTTCAGTAGGAGATCAGGACCTTTTCTGCACATGTGGGTCACTTCAGTGTCACATTCAGTTCATACTTAAAACTGATAGAAGTCACATTTAATCTGATTTTTTTTCTGTGCTCATTCATATTACAGATTTCATTTAAAAAAAAAAAAAAAATCTGAATTGTACATTAAGACGTGCTGTCTGAACATAGAGCAAGTCGAATCACAACGAAAATCAAACCCAACAGGAAGCTTCTAAAATAAAGGTGGATGTAATGCAGGCTTTAGTTTTTCATGAGGAAGTTGAGAGTAAAATGAGTTCAGTTTATTTCAAATATGCAACAAAACAATCCTGCCTTAGTACCTTGAAATAAAACGGAGATCAATAAACATGAAAAGTTATTCATGTAGATGAGAACAACACATAATGACTTAATTTGTGTATCTGAAAAGCAGTGGGAGGAGTGTACCTCATTTAATCCCACCCCTTGTCCATACAACAGCCAATTATTTCGCTGTATGTCGGTATAAGGTTGCATGAAAAAAACAAACCCTTTTTGTAAATGTGGGTCCTGGTTTGACTCCGCAGGACGCCATGCAGTACGCGTCAGAGTCCAAGGACACGGAGCTGGCGGAGGAGCTGCTCTCCTGGTTCCTTCAGGAGAACAAGAAGGAGTGTTTCGCCGCCTGCCTCTTCACCTGCTACGACCTCCTGCGGCCTGATGTGGTGTTGGAAACCGCCTGGAGGCACAACATCATGGACTTTTCTATGCCATACTTCATTCAGGTCATGAGGGAGTACCTCAGCAAGGTGGGTCAGCGCCATCCTGTTCAGTGAAATGAGTCACTAGTACGGGTCCATCAAAAGACGATCGTAATGATAGACTGGAGCCGGAAAGAGCTGATTGATCAGCTGGTATCACCTGATCTGCAAAAATATTTGCAGTGAAGACACACAATCTGTGCATGAAATGGATTAGTTTGATTTAAGTAGAAACCGGAGCAGGGACCTGAACTGTTACGTCAAAGTAATATAATGAAAAATAAATGAACATCAGACTTAAAGTAATTAATCAATAAATGTTTGAGTGAAGCTCAAACCAACTGAAACACTTAAGTGGAAGAGGTTATCATCCTTTGAGATGCAGATTATTTTCCCTTAAACTAAATATTATCAACATTAGTGGCTGTTTGTCCTAAAAGTCCAGTTGTTGATGTATCTGCAACAGCGTCTGTGTCAGCGTTTCATCATTTCCTTTTTTTATTTTGTTTTTATTGGAAAAATAGCAAGATATCTCAGCATTAACATTCATACATATAGTATCTATTACGGTCCTCTTTGAATTTCTTATTTTTACATACAAAATTGTCAGAAAGGGGGGAAAAAAAACAAACTGGGTGCTTATAGATTTGGTATTTGTCACTTAAAGGGACAATCACAGCTTTCTTTACCTCTGGGTTCTTTAGACTTTACACATTTTTATGCAAAAACATAAGCAAAGAATAAAGACAGGGAGATTATAAAAAAATGAATAGATAAATCTTTAGAGGGATGGTACAAATTCTGGGCAGCCCTAGGATACAAACTGAGTCCATTTGTCCCAAATATGGTCAAACGTATCCCTCTGGATTCTTATTAAGTCCATTTTTCCATTTTATAAATGCAGGATAGTCTGGTACCAAGCTTCTGTAGTTGGTGGAAGTGGCTTTAACCACCTTGTAATAGATTACTTTTGGCTGCTAAAAGCACCTGTAATAGTTTTGTATCCTCCCTCCGTTCTAGTGCTGGGACATCAGAGATACAGATACAAAGTTCTCGGTAACAAGAGCCTTTCCATTCAGAACCAGAGCTGTGAAACAGAAGGGACTCCAACTGCTGCTTCTAAAACCATGTTTGGTTTGGGTTTTTTTTGGAAGATTTTATTTTCAAAGTTTTCAGATATAATACAAACGTACAAAATGATACAAAAGTAATCCCAGTAACAATACAAAAACAGTCACAGTACAATCACAAAACCTCACAATACAGTATCACAGACCAAATGCAAATAAGGTATAAAACAAACAAAACCAACAGACAAAATGAGAGACATCAGTCGTCAACTCCCGACATCTTACTTGAAGCGGTAGTAGAGGATTACTCACTCATGTGGGAAAGGAGGTTTTCCAAATAAGTAGTAAAAGGCTGCCATACTCTATGAGAATGGTCTGTCTTGTTCCTCAGTGAATAGTTTCTTTTCCAAAGGTATACAACGATTCACTTGAGAGAACAACATTCTAATTGGCACTGGGACATCAGAGTTCCATTTCACTGGGATAGATTTCTTGGCAATCGTCAGTAAAATTTCAGTAAGCTTGATGGCGTTACGATGGGGGAGGTTAGACTTCATCAAGTTACCCAAAAGGCGTACCTCTGGGTCCGTCGGAAAAACAATACCATGAATTTGTGATCGAATGTCGCAGACTTCTGCCAGAAATCTTGTAAAAAAAAAAAACATGTTTTATCTCCAAAACGAGAATGACAGCAGCTACAACTCCAAGCCCTTAGAACCCCTGGAATCCTGACGGCTACGAGATGTTGAACCTGTAATTTTCTTCTTCTATTTCAGGTTGATGCAATTAAGGAACAGGTGAAAGTGAAATGTTCTTGTGTTTGACCTGAAAGTATTCCGTTTGCATGGTTGTAGTGATACTCGCCATCACTTGGACACAGTTGCAGAGACCTCTTTTAAACCGAGACGTCGTAGTCGTTGGAATCCTTAATAAACATCTTTAGTAAACTGATAAATGCAGCTGTGTGTCTGCTGCAAGAATATGGAGTTTAACACCAGCTTTAACCTGCGTATTCAAACGATCCGTCCAGAAAAATGAAAAGTACTGATACTGTTTATGCACCAGCAGCAGACTGAAACAGAGGCCAAAACCTTTTACTGTCGGAGAAAATGCACTTAAACCACAGGTGTCAAACATGCAGCCCGGGGGCCAAATGTGGCCCACCAAAGGGTCCTGTTCGGCCCTTTGGATGACTTTGCGAAATGAAAAAATTAAAATAAGATGTGAACAATCGTTTGTGTTCAGGTACCACATTCACATCAATTCAATCAAGTGGGTTCAACCGGTAAAATATGAACATAAATAATGACAACTCCACATTTTTCTTTGTAAATGTAAACATTTTCATATATTTACACTAAAACGATGTATGATTCCACAAAAAATGTGAATAACCTTAACAAACATGAACAACCGGAAATGTCTTGAGAGAATTAAGTGCAATTTTACCAATATTCTGCCTGACACTAAAGGTTTTGTGTATTCGTAGATCCACTGTGATCTGGAAGATGGAATGCATCAACTGAGACATAATATTGTTAAAATTACACTTAATTTTTGCATTTGTTTGATGTAAACATTTAATATTGTGTTGTCGTTGTTTGTTTTGCTCTAAAGCATAGGGGAAAGTTTGGAGTTGACATTATTTCTATACGATTGTTATTATTTTACTGGTTCGGCCCATTTCAGATCAAATTTAGCTGAATATGGCCCCTGAACTAAAATGAATTTGACACCCCAGACTTAAACAGTCACTTGAATCAGACCTGTTGTTGTTGTTGTAGATCATTGAGTTGTTTACCTGCTTTACTAGTTTCACATACTTCCTGAAGCCGTCGTCAGAAGCTTCATGTGATGATGCTGACGTGTCTTATAGGCTGCTCAGGAGGGTTGGACCGACTGCAGGGAGGGTTTACGCTCCCCTGCTGTCGGACCTCTTCTCCAGGACCGTGTCGCAGGTGTGAGGCCATTGAGCTACAGAAACACACGCCAAGCACATGAACAGGGACAGCGGCGCGCACACCTGGGATACGGTCCTAGAGCAGAGGTCTGACAGCAGGGGGCGCCAACACACAGCTCCCCCCTCTGATAAACCATTGATCTACAATGACAGGTTTAAGACGGTGTGAACCTGTACCAGACTGAATCACACCTGTTGTCTGTTAGTTTAATCTGTTAAAGATGAATGAAATGAAACCGGATCTGAAATGTGAAACCGTGCATTTTCCTCAGACGTCGACATGAATCTGTGTCCTTTAAAAGGGGGATGTGTTTTCTAGTAGTAGAATGAGCATGTGTGGAAGCGTCTGTGGCTGAAATGGCATCAGGCTGTCGCTGTGTCTGGCTTTAAGCAGCCTGGGAGGTTCTGGTTCCGGTTCTGGTGTCACTAATCTGCATCAGCCTACTGTTCACTGCTCTGTAGAACCACTGGCATGGGACTGTTTGTTCTGACGCTGCCTCGTTGACACTGAATGTTTTTCTGGAGGCATGAAACCAGAACGAGCTGCCGGTCCGAGGCGTGGAGCTGTTCCAATGTCTGTTTGAGAAAACCTGCTTCAGACGCTGCTGCTTGAACTCTTCTGTTTCTCTTGCTTCTGACTTGCTGCCTGAGAGTTTCAGTTTTTTGTTTTTGTTTTTTTTTTTTGCCCCAGAGCTTGTAGAGTCACTATAACAGGAGTTAAACTAAAACCCCTTCATCTGTTCAGATTCATCCCAGTTTCTTTGCTTTGGATGATCTTTGGCTCCAGTAGAAGTCGCACTAGATTCTCACATTAATGTTCAAATCTATAAACTATGAAGAGCAGAAAAATCATTGAAATCCATGGGATTTGTTTTATTTGCTTCATCTGAAATCCTCCAGACTGGATGAGATGCATCACAAACTGCATTCACTGAGGACGCATGAGGTTGGACGGTTCAATGTTGAGTTGATTCTAAATGTGTGTGTTTGACCTGCAGGTCGACAAACTAGAAACCTCAGAGTCTCTACGGAAAGAAGAGGAGCAGGCGACGGAGACGCAACCCATCGTCTACGGTAACCACCATCCAATCACATCCAAGACCCACGGGATTAGTCTGAGTCTGGGATGTGTTTGGGTCCGGGTTTAGTTTGGGTCCATCTGGTCCTGATCCTGGTCCTAACCGTGGCCCCTGTGTGTTTCAGGAACACCCCAGCTGATGCTGACGGCGGGCCCCAGCGTCCCCGTGGCGCCTCAGCAGCCTTACGGCTACGGCTACCAGGCGGCTCCAGGATACGCTCAACCAGCGGCGCAGCCTGGCTTCGGCTACGGCATGTAAAGACCCCGCCCCTTCTGTCCACATGCAGGCTGGAGCGACATCCATCCATTTCCCACAGTCCCGTCTCCACCGGAGATTAAACCCACAATCCTTTTGTTTTTTCTTTTTTTTTTTTTTTACTTTTTTCCCCTTTTGAAACTGTCATGAAGGACTCAGTTTTGTTTCTGTCGTCAGACAAAAAGATTGAATCACAGATTAATTTTCTCACATTCCATATTGACTAGATTGCTTTTCTTTTGTCTATTTTATTTGAGCGGGGGTGGTTAATGTTCAGGGGGAGGTCGGGGGGAGCGGAGGGAAGAGCGAGTCCTCTTCTCCACCTAAACAGATCTGTTGTGAAGCATCTGATTTGCACTCTGTAGTGACGAGAAATTCATGTAGAACCTCTTCCTTTTGACACGTGTGAGCAGCTTCTGTCGACTGTAAAACGCCTCCTTGTATGTTCACACACACTGCTCCTGTTCGTCTGCATCTGAACCACAATCCTGAAACACTACGTCGTTACACACACACACACACACACACACACACACACACACACTTACTTACTTACTTCAGGGCTGTTGTTTAGAGAAAAAAAAACCCCTAGAGAGTATTTTACAATTTTCAGGAAAGTCTGATGTTTTTCCAGCGATGCCTAGGACGCTCCGAACACACGGCGTTCCATCGTGCTGTACCTTGTGCTCGTTCTTGGGACCATTCGACCTCTGGAGGAACCGCAGCCCGACGCCGCGTCTGTGGTTAAATGTGCAGGAGAGACTCTGACAAGCTCCTCCTCCTCGTGCGTTCTTTAGGGTGTTTGCTCTTAACGCCTTCATTCGACCCACTCATCCCCTCCCACGTCCAGGACCTGTGGTTAATATGAAGTTTTTATCGAGGCTTGCGTGTAAACAAAATCAATCATTAACTCCTTTGAACTTATATTCTTATCTGAATTACTCTAGATTTAAATTGTGCACTTAAGATACTTGATTGTGCATAATCAGGATCATAATGAATGAAACAGCGGTTTTGTTTTCCACTTAAAAATAAAGGCTTCTTGTTTGTCAATGAGTCTCTTTGTGTCAGATGTAAATGTTAAACATTTCTGCATGTGAAAAATGTATCTGAAACAAATCACTTTGCAGTAGAACCACAAAATTAGTTTATTTTTCAAATATGCAACAAATGTAATCCTGCTCAGTCTTTACAAATGAAAAAAAACAAACCTGTACGTGAAAACAGTCGGGCTTAATTTGCATATTTGAAAAGGAGGAGGAAGTATTTTCCCTCCAATGTTACAGATGTCTGATTTTATTCAATTGTTTGTGCATAAACTGAAGACTGAAACCCTTTTCACTAAAACTATATCAAAAAATATCCAGCTCTGGAAAAACTTAAAAAACCACAGACCATAATTTATCTGTGAAATCATCCTGTATGAGCTGTTCATTCCTGTGTCTTGAATTCAACACAAACACCTTCTACTGAACAAAGACCTGATCCACGTCTGATTTAAGAAAAGCCAAACCCCCCTGTGGCTAAAGCTGTGCTGTTAACACTGCTCCTGGACTTCTGCTCTGTGTCCCCAAGCTCTGCAAAAGTCTAAATCTGACCTCGTTTCAGTCCAAATACCTGATCACTTAAAATCAGACAGAATCACTGACAGGAATGTTTGAGGAAAATAGAACTAGAACTGATTTATGGACAAAAGCTCTGGAAAATCTGATTTACACTGATCTGAACAAGATCATTATCACTGGTTCCACTGGTAGATTTTTATTTCATGCATCCATCTTCTATCCCTGCTTTATCCTCACCAGGGTCACATGGAGCCTATCCCAGCTACTGAAGGGCAAAGATTTTTATTGATTTTTGCTAAAATTAAGCAAAAAAGAAAATTAAATCTTAAAAAAAAATTCAATTAAGAAAAAAAAAATTCTCGAATTAAGCTAAAAATGTGCCGATAGAACAAGTGAAAACTAACTTGGTATAGATTTGTTAATCAGATTTAATTCAACACATTCCATTTTACTATTATTTACTATTGGAGTCTGTTTTAAGGGGAGGGGCTTAATTGTTGCTTCATTTTCTTTGGGCTTTCTTTCTGTCCATCTGGAGATCAGATCTTTCACCGGCTTTAAGTTGCAGCTCCAGCAACGTGGATTTGATTCTGTATCAAACAGATGATTTTATTTAAGACGTTTAGAAAATGCAGATGTCATGTCCTTCAACATCGTCCAGGCTGTGGAATTACGTTTCTATCAGAATGTTTAAGCTCCTTAAGGTCTGATATGAAGAACGTAAAAACCAAACCTGAGGGCAGCTGTGGCCTAGTGGTTAGAGCGTTGGACTTAAGATCGGAGAGTTGCAGGTTCAAATCCCACCCTAACCAGTAGACAATGGCTGAAGTGCCCTTGAGCAAGGCACCTAACCCTACACTTCTCCAGGTTGTAACCAATACCCTGTAATAACTGTAAGTCGCTTTGGGAAAAAAAGCGTCTGCCAAATGCATAAATGTAAATGTAATGTAAATGAGGCCAGACATGAAGGTTTAGACCAGGGGGGTCCAGTCCTGGTCCTAGAGGGCGGGTACCTGCATGTTCTAGATCAGGGGTACCCAACCCTGGTCCTCGTGAGCTACTATCCTGCATGTTTTAGATGTGTCCCTCTTCCAACACACTTGATGAGCCTATCATCAAGCTCCGCAGAAGAATGAGAATGACAGTCAGGTGTGTTGGAAAATGGAAACATCTAAAACATGCAAGACAGTAGCTCACGAGGACCAGGGTTGGACACTCCTGTTCCAGATGTTTCCAACACACCTGATTCACATGAGCCTTTCATCCAGTTCTGCAGAAGACTGATAGTGACCGTCAGGTGTGTTGGAAACATCTGAAACATGCAGGTACCAGCCCTGGAGGACCAGGACTCAACCCGATTTAGACGGTAAATGAAAAGCTGTCTCATGTCAGAAAATGTTAAAAAAAAATGTACAAACGTGTGAATAATGAAGAAACCTGTAAAACTCTGGGTTTGTTTGTGACACAATGAAAAAATGGGATGAACTGACTGAACGCAACAAAAATGATCAGAAAACAGAGTCCTGAACTAGAGGTCTGCACTCCTGCCCTCTCCAGCAAAGGATGATTTTCAGTCCCGCTGTTTGTAACTTTACCTGCAGAATGTCGGCTG
>JAQQZY010000007.1:37813745-37831343 GCA_030068375.1 Ostorhinchus rueppellii
CCCAGAAATCCTGCCCCCCCTCAAATCCTGTGCACGGGCCTGCACTACATGGACCACTTTTTTTTAAAAAAAAACAAAAAAATCCACTGACTGTAAGGAAACATTCCAATTTGTTTTCTTGGACTTTAAATGAAAATATGAACTACTTGACATCACTTTAGTCAATAACATGTCACAGCCTGATGAAAGAAAGATTACAATGACTTCCTGCCTGCAGCTTCAGACTGACACTGCAAGTTTGACCAAAATATATAGAGCATAAAATGTTAGATGAACTCAAATTCATGTTCAATTATTCATGAATTTGCAATCTGAACCTGTTCTGTATTGACATCAGTTGTTGTGTTAACACTGGTTAAGCAGTGTTTATGTGAGGCTGGTTTTATTTATATAGGTGTTAGTGATTCTTGTTGGTCTCTGACAGATGCTGGTGAAAAAATAGTAACCACACAAAAACAATAAGGCACAGACTCGCACACAAAAGCAGACAGGGCTGACCTTGGCTGTCTCTGTGCTATCAGACCAGAGGGCTTCCTCCCTCATAGTTTTGTCTACATTCTGATGTCTAATGAAGTGTCTGAAGCAACAGACTTCACAGGCCGTGACTATCATTTACTATTCATTAACCTACGTTACTACTGTTGTCATGAAATCGTCTCCACCTCAGTGACTGCCCTTCTCTTTCCTCAGCCTCAGAGCATCATCCTCTTCAGACCACACGATGTCACAATCACTTCTCTCAGCTGCACAACAGGGTTTTTACACACCTAATAATCTTTGTTGACACAGAAAGGGCTTTAAAGAAGGTCAGAGTGTGCGCACAGGGAGGCCTTTGTGGTTAACTGTGCGAGGACAACGTGTTTATTTTCTAAACTACAAGAGGATGTGGTGAGCCACAAGCACCACGAGCTGTGTTCTGACTGAAAGAAGCTGCCGTTCACCCACACGCAAAACACATGTTGTAACTGCTGCAGGGGGATACAGGCAAACACATTAGGGCTTGGCCCGTGAAAGCGCCTAATACTTTACCCTGAGTGTTGATAGACATGGTTTATAAGTTAAAGCATGTGTAGGGAGAGTCCTCAGGCGACATATTGTTCAGTGATGTGGCCGATCGCACTGTGCTTGAGCTGTAAATGGAGACAATAGTTGTGAAATAAAGGATACGGACAGAGGTGAAGAGCTTCATGTTTTCTGCAAGGCAAAGTTGTGTTTGAGCAAACCATGAACTCAATAACTGTGTGCTGTGATACCACCTAAATTTAGATTTAATGGAAAAAATATGTCGAGGGCACTGAAGACTGACTAAATCTGGAGACAGACTGAGCTCCTTTAACTCTGAGAAAAACTGAAAAAACTACAAAAAAGTTCCTGTATACACTAAGCCTATTGAAAATCAAACTAATGAATAAATGAAGTAATTAGTTGAATAGAAAATAGATTTGATTAACCCATTAGCTTTTTATTCAAATTACATCAGTGTTCATAATGTTGAAAATATTTACTGGAAAATACTTTTTTTTTCTCCTGTGGATAAATTTATGAGAAAGAGGACAAGTGTCATTTCAGAGTAATTGGCATGAGTCATTTGTCGGTTTTAATTAACTCTATAAAATGAAGTGGTTGTAAATAAATTACCGAGACTGAGGATGAGGATGATGTGGGTCACAGGGTTCACTGACAACCAGCTGTGTTTATTCATTTTATTTGATGAACAAGGCTCAGATACTCTACATGTCGGTAGGTTACACATCTGTCGCCTTCAGGAGCTACTCCTCAAACCTAGGCTACTAAAACATGTAGTTTTATAGCTGCCTTTAGGTGTAGTTGAGGTTAGCCATTAGCCAGGATACAAGCTAAGCTAGCTCACCTAACAATTCAAGTTCAACTCTGTTTGCTAACGCAAGCTAACTGTAGTGAACATGAGCCTAAAACCCTGGATAAACAACATTTCTCTGGAAGCTGTTGGTTTAATAAGAACGAGACACTTCCTCTGATTATCTTTAACATTTCTCCCGACACCTTATGAAATCTAAAAATAACTAAATTACCGTTTTGTGAAAAGTGTCAGCTTTAGGTGTTGCTATAGTCAGAGCCCAACGGCTGGTCATATCAAGTATCAGGCAGTTTTAAGTCTTTATTCACCTTAATATCACCAGAGTTAGACACTATCAAACTCTGGAAACAAGGACTTCTGTTCATCATCACAACTTTAAAATCCGCTCTGATGAGCTATTAAGATTAAACATGAGCAGAATCTTCTGTGATATTGCTAGGCTAGTTTAAGCTACGCTAGGCTAGGCTAATTAGCAGCAGGTTTGCTGTCACGTGCTTGTCGATGATGAAATGGCTGGTGATGGAATTTTTCAACTTATGTCAGAATTATTATTTTTTTGTCACCTCTTATTTTATCTTGTTCCATTTTTAACTGGTTGTTTTCATCTCGCTGTTTTATTTTAATCATTTTTATCCTCACATCTTTTGTCACATCTTGTACATCATTTTCATTTGACCATTCCATTCCGTTCTGTCTTGTACGTTGTTTTCTTCTCATTTCATTTAGATAATTTAAAATGTTTTTTAAGTCTTTCTTTGTAGCTTACCTTATTTTTGTGTTACATCTTTTACATAAGCTTCATTTCATGTTATTTTAGTCATGTTTTTCCTTTTACATTATTGTTTTTACATCATTTCCATCCTGTTACCCTTTTTGTCTTGTCTTTTTAAACATTTTTTTTAAACATTACTTTTGTCCGAGATCTCTTCTCTGTGTTAGTGAGATCAACATTTCTAAACTCTTCCTGGGAAAACTGTTTTAGATGGGTAAATGAATTTTTATAGCCTACTGAATGTTATTCTTATGTATTTTACTCTGAGAATTGGTAACTTCATGAAACCAGCCCTGTGACCCATTTTGGACCTTGACCCTAAGTTTGGAAAAAGCAGCTTCAGCACAATGATGTGTAAAAATGAAGTCAGTGAGCCCAGATCTCCAAACCTGAAACTCCTACCATGGGTACTGATCATAGGATTCTCCAGTGGACACTCTGACCATGGGGTTCATACACACTTTTGGGTTACCAAATCAGAACAACCTTTATTTTTCTTTAATTTCATGTCCCATAATCTACCTGGTTTACACGTTAGACTTTGACAAACTTTATTGTCATTCGTGTACGTGCAAGTGTATACAGAATGAAATTTTGTTGCATTTTTGGCTCGGGACAGAAATCTTATTTAAGGTTCTCTGTTGTATGATAAATAGTGATAAAATACTACTATAACATAATTGAAATGTATGTACATGTGCAAATACAGCAGTGATTTAAAAGATCACTGGGGATAAAAAACAGCAGTGATTTTAAAATGAACAGCATTAATAAAAAACAGTAGTGATTTAAGAAGAAAAAAAAGCAGCAGGCGTAAAATATTAATGTAGCAGTTGACAAAATGTATATCAGTATGCAGCCGTGCACAGCAGGGACCAGACTCAATCCAGGCTGAGGCAAAAAGTTCATATCATATACTGATAATAGTCTAATTAGATCTGTCACACAGTGTCACCCAAGAAAATTGAATACGAATAGTCGGTAACTCCTGCGTTAAGACAAGAAATTACATTCAGGCTTTTTTTTTTTTTCCAATCAGAATTAGCCTTTAGCACCGAACAGTCAGACAGACAGATAACTTCCCCATCTTCAAGATCTTAGCTAATTTAATTAAAACTATGTCAAGTGAATTATTGTTTTGTTGTGCAATACCAGGAATCAGATTATTTTATAATTGAATCGGCATTTTATTAGTTTCACAATAAGATAGATGTTATGGTTTTATACAGAAAAGCGGCATATAGCAATTATATAGAAGATAAGATGAGACTTTATTGATCCCACCATGGGGAAATTTGACAGTTGACAACAGCAACATACAACATACCAGTGCAAATGAAAGACAGGTAGAAAAACATATCAATAATAATGTAGAAAAATAATGTAGCGTTGAAAGCATTTTGTTGATGAAGGCTGTAATTGCAGTGTTTGCAGCAGCTTCAACAGTTTTCATCAGCATCATCATTGACCCAAAGAATCAAATGTAAATGATGCTGCTGCTGTTCACTAATGCTTCAAATGGTCTTTTTTCCTCCTTTCCTAACAATCTACCATCTCACTGCATACATAAACACCCTGTTTCATATTCTCTTTACCTTTATATCTTCACCATATCCATCATTCTGTATCTGCTTCATCTTCTTTTCCTTCATTCAGGCTCTGGCAGCAGAGACAGACTGTGTTTGCCTTGCTGATCCTGCTTATCCTCCTCTCTATTGCCTATTGTGTTGAAGGAACACACCAGAAGGTGAATTAATAATAAAACTATTTAGATTAAGTATGTATTATACCATACTTAAAGTAGCATATGACTTTCATTGCTATTTTTTTTTTTTCAGATTTGTAAAACCTGAGTGATATCCTAATTATCACTAATCCCTTAATCTTTTCATGCTTATGCACCTGAATCACTTCCCTCATGGTGAACAACTTCGAAGATGACTCCAAGTGACCAAGTGAAAGCAGTTTCTTACAGGTTCAGCATGAAAACGAGCCAGATTGCTACAACATAAGGTTAACCAGTCCATGAGGGTTGTTTTAAAGAATGAGTATAGTTGGTGGATGGAGCTAAAGGCCACATTTAGGTTCAGCACTCGCCAAGAGACAGCAAAATTGCTGTTGTGTAGAATTCCCATTCCCACAATGTAGTTTGTGACAAAATTTCCAAAAAGGCTTGGTTTGTTATGTTAATAAGTGGACTGTGTTTATGATGAAGGTTCACTGTGAGGGAAGTGATTCAGGTGCATAAGCATGGAAAGACTAATGAATTAATCATAATTAGGATATCACTCGGGTTTTACAAATTTGAAAAAATAAAATAGCGATGAAATTCATGCTGCTTTGATGTGTAGTTGAATGTATTTTCACTAAAGACAGTTTGTATTATCATCCTGGCACATAATTCAGAAACAAAAGCATGTCTGTGAAGGATATCTGCATGAACGTCATCTCTAACCAGTGATGGGAATAACGGCGTTAAAATAAACACCGTTAGTAACGGCGATACTTTTTTCAGTAACGGGTAATCTAACTAATTACTTTATCTTGCGTTATAACGCTGTTACCGTCACCAACACGCTGTTACTGCGTGTTACTGAAGCTACTCATTTGAGCTGTCATCCAACTTGGCTCACAGACACAGGAGCTGCGTGTGTGTTTTTCTCCTTTTGGTCACGAGTCGACTCAGCCGCGTATCCACTACGTAAACCAGCTTGGCTCGGCGCGAGTTGGGATTCCAATGCGGTGCATTTATTTCCTGTTGTCCGCTCAGAGAGTTGCTGAAAACTCGCTCGTTGTGTGTTGTCTCGTCTGAATTTTTACATCGGCCACCTAAGACTGAATGTCCCAGACCGATCATGTTGTAGTTTTGGGCTGTCATCATGTGGATTAGTGTACCACTATATTTACTGTTTACTTCCATATCTGTGTTTTGTGTCACAGAGGAAAGTGACCAATCGGTGTCTGCAGTGTTTATATGTCACGTTTTGGTATCGATACCAACATTTTGGAACCTTGGCAGAGGCGGCTCTAAAAATCCAAATTCTTAGACATTTTTAAACTAAAAAAAAAAAAGTAACGCAATAGTTACTTTCTCTGGTAACTAATTACTTTTATAGTGGAGTAACTCCATTACTAACTCAGTTACTTTTTGGGAGAAGTAACTATAACTAATTACTTTTTCAAAGTAACATGCCCAACACTGTCTCTAACAAGTATAATTTTGTGTGAGTTTGCCTCATTAGGCTCATTCAATCATTAACTTCTCATAAAGCTCAGTTTGACCTACTAATTTCTTGTCCGCAGAGCAAACTCCTTCAGCTATGTAAACCCCAGCAAGCCGTGCTGTAGATCGTACTAGAACTCCCACTTTTTCTGTCTTTTTCCATCCATGTGATGTCGTATTTTGAAAGCCTCTTCCATAAAGTTTTTTTCTCAGCGGTAAACGCACTTACTCAAGGAGTTGTGTAATCACTTTTCAGTAACCACACGTAACAAATCGCCCATGGCTGGCACTGCACTTCCCAGCATTCTGCCAGTAGAGACAGAGGCAGTACATGATGTGTTTGTTTAGCCGGGTTTCCTGGGAAATGGAGTTCTTAGGTAAAGCCCCCCTCCTCTCCTGTTCCCCTCAACTTCCCACTCCTCAGTCCCCCCCTCCACTCCACAGTCCCCTCCCTCCTTCCCGTAATCTACACACTCCATGCTTCCTCCTAAAAACAACCTGCCCTGGCTCAAGGGAGGAGGTGTGACTGGAGAGGTAGATGACAGAAGTGGAGGGACAGAAAGACAAGGAACGCTGACAGAGACAGACAGAAAGATCTTGGCTTGGCTTTCTTTACTAGTTGTGTAAGAGCTGGCTGCCACCAGAAAGAATAATGGTACTGTTCTTGTGTCAGTGTGCTGAACACTCCTACCCTACGGCTCTGTCCTCTCAACTCAACAACAACCTCCGTCTCTAAAATGTCTCTCTCTCTCTCTCTCTCTCTCTCTCTCTCCCTCTCCCTCTCTTTCTCCACCACTCACTTGCCCTCTCCCAGCCTTTAAAGTGCCCTCTGTTTTTTACACTTTCACTCTCGTACCTTCTGTCAGTGTGTGTCTTTCTGTCCCTCCCCTCGTCTTCTCCCCCCACCTCTTCTTGTTTTCCTCACACTCTGTGCATGTGTCTCTGCCATGTGGTTGACCGTCCCTCTCTCTGGCCTCTGCAGTATGTGCGCTACATAGAGAAGAAGACGCTGTGGTGCGCCTACTGGGTTGGCTTGGGCATCCTCTCCTCGGTGGGTCTTGGCACCGGCTTGCACACCTTCCTCCTCTACCTGGTAAGAGAGATGCTTTCTGTGATTCTTCATGATAAGTTGCACACTGCAGTTATTCACTTGTGCAATGCAAAGCTGAAACTCAAACACAGTGGATGATGGGGGTGCAGTGACGCAGGTCTAAAAAGGCTGTGTTGATGCTGTTGTTGGGTTGTTGCTAAGGCTTTGAGGACAGTGTTATTATTATTGAAGGCTTTTGGAGGCTCCTCATGCAGTGACACATGTTTGCGTGAATGTGTGAGTGCGATGCTGGGTTTGTGCGTGCACGTATTTTCAGAATGGGGCGGAGATAAAAGCCGCACTGTTTTGACAGGCAGTCCAGGAACAATCGCACTCACTGACCCCTCCAACTGAGTGCACATGAGGATAAAAACAGTCTCCCTCCCCCCTCCAAGTTCTTTCTCTTTCCTTTCTCTCCCCTCTCCTGCTCCCCACTGTGTCACTAACTCTCACTTTCTAATACTCCCTCCCTCTCACGTTCTCCTTTCCATGCCTCTCCTATGCTTACACTCCCCCTTTTTTCTCCTCTTTCACTCTTTTGTTTTGTTTTTTGCTCCCATCTCTCTTGGTATCTAAGTGTTGCTGCTCAGTTTTAGCATGGGGAGCTGTTGGTTATGCAGGGTCGATCACATCGGGGTCCCTAAACATCTGCTCGCCGTTACTGGTCCAAGTCCATCTGTCATGAGGGAGTCCAGAGTGATGTTGGTGTGCCCTCACCCAGTGGAGCTGAACTGGAAACTTTGAAGTGCATGTCCTCCATTCTGCTGGTTTGAAAAAGCCAAACTCTGATGCTCCCAAATGTAATTTTGAGAGTTTTTTCTTTACTCTTGAGTAGTAGTTGAGCTGATGTTTATGGGAGGTTTTGAAGTAGGATGTCCCCATCTAGTGGCCACAAGCGTTACTGCAGCCTGTGGTGTCATCGGGTTCATGACAGAACTTGGTGATCCTTGGTGGAGCTGCTGTAACAGGGTTTCACTGATATTACACATCAGTGCTTTTGGATTCAGCAGCTGATAGATGATATGTTTGTGTCATTATTTGTAAAAATGACCTCATATGACCCTGAAAAATGTGAGCTGTTATTTGTTGCTGTTTTTGCCGGGGGTGCAGACTGTGGGGATCATTCATTATTTTTACTGGCTGATATCCAGATATTGAAAAAAGCTTAGTCAAATACTGATGCAATTTAGTTTCTTGTCTGGCCACATTTATATAAAGGAACACTGTCTGATCTAGTATCTGGCTGCTTCCTCTCCGAAACTATGACACAAGTAAACAAGACACAAGCAAAAAGCGCAAAACTGACCTCAGAGAATTATAATTATAGATGCTGAAAGAAGCTATTGAGATTCCTGAGTAGATTTATGGACCGTGAACAGATTTCTCTGATTTCTGAATATAAAAAAATGTTGAAGAATTTCTGTGGTAATTGAACGTAGTGAGTGCCAGCAGAAATGTCCTGTTTTGAGGAAACTAGGACTGGGTCAGTTATTTATATCTGGGGCAAACAAGTTCAGAGCACTTGTTAAGATGTCCCTATAAACTTACAGCTCCAACAGTTGCAGCTTGACCCTTTTTTGGGCTGTTTGTTATCCCATCCAAAAGGCTGTATAATATGATATGACTGAGGACAGAAGTGTGGGTCTGGATGTTTATCAGCTCTTCACTGTTGACGGCTAAGATTTTAGAGTGAAACCTCTGTTAACATTGGAAAACAACATCAGCATAATGACTTTGTAAGTGGTTCCACTAGAAATGAATGCTTGTGCACACAGTACAGACATAATAGCTGCAATATATTGAATAGCCTCTCATATAGACTGCAGCTTGGTGATGCACCTCAATTCATTTTTGTAGCTTTAAATGGGCTAAATTACCTGTTGCAGACATTAATGAAGGCTCATCAGGTACCTTTGTTGCCTTTTTGTGTGTTTATATCAGTGCAAATGAAATCTTTCAGGACTATTGATTGGTAAAAGATGAAGGAATGCATGAAAATATAATAAATTGGAGTTCTGTGGCATATTACTCTGTCATTCAATTTGTTAGTTTTACAATGAAATCGACTGTTATATAATGCATTTCCTTCTGGTGGTCAGTAGATGGCGTCATTGTCCTACGGATGACGATAAATGTCTGAAAATCCCATCAGAGTCCAGTATTTTATGTCTCCATGCTGTGTTTTGATACATTGTTAATTTTCAAAGCTACAACTGAATGATACCAAATAGGCTCTTTGAAGACCAGGAAAATAGATGTTTTATTGCTCTATATAACTATTTTGTCACTGCATTGAATGAAAGACTGTTCTCCAGGTTGTTTGTTTTTTTCATATTTCTATTGATGTGTATAACGAAGGAACAAAGGTACTTACATATACCAGGGGATGCTGTTATCAACATTAACCACATTTGAATATACAGTTGGAATTAGATTTGCATATTTTTAAGAACAAATAGCAATGAAACCTGACAAACAATACAATGAAAAGAATACTAAAAGATAGGCTGTGTAAAATAATTAAACTGGTCACATAAACATAACAATAAATTAAATTAATTGATTCATTTAAAACAAAAAGGGAGGGAGGGGGATTTCATTGTCTCAAAAAATCCATAAATGGTTGCCATTTATTGTAGAATTTGTTCAAGTTTCCCCATTTTGAATATCTGATTTTCTCATAACCTCATTGTGTGCTGGAGGGGGCTGTTGTGGATTTCCAATTAAGGAGGTGCTGTTTAGCAGTTATGGCAGTAAAAGCTATTAGTTCTTTAGTAGAATATCAGATATACTCTACTGCACAGGTATCAAACATGCGGCCCTGGGGGCCAAATCTGGCCCACCAAAAGGTCCAGTTCAGCCCTCGAGATGAATTTTTTAAATGCAAAAATTAAACTAAGATATGAACAATCCTTTTAGTTCTGGTTCCACATTCACACCAATTCAATCTCAAGTGGGCAGGACCAGTAAAATACAATCATAATAACATTACACTAAAACAAAGTATAATTTAAATTAAATAAAGTGAATAACCTGAGATATTTTTAAAAAAGTGCAATTTTAACAATATTCTGCCTTTTAATAAGTGTTTTGTAGATCCACTGTCACCTATAAGTTATAATGTACATGTGTAAATGATAAACTGAGATGTAATATTGTTAAATTACACTTATTTTTTGTTTGTTCATGTTATTCACATTGTTTGAAAGGAGAGTTTGTAGACATTTTCATAATATAAATTCAATTTTTTCACTCTAAAACATAGAGAAGAGTTTGGAGTTGACATTATTTATATATTATTATGTTATTATTTTACTGGTTCAGCCCACTTAAGGTTCAAATTTAGCTGAACATGGCCCCTGAACTAAAATGAGTTTGACACCCCTGCTGTAATGGAAGACTAAAAATGCCAAAGTGTGGTGGAGTGTCAATAGATTTTGAAAATACCTTGGACATGATATTGAAATAAATTTGTCAGGGCTGGAGAAGAAAAAAACGTGCGTGTCAGACTGCAGGGTGGAGCTCCACATCTGTCACAAACATCTACCGTATTTTGGAGAATCTGTGCCAGACTTACCTTTGAATACTGACATCGAAATACAACTTTAAACTGTATCAAGGTCAAACGAACACAAAGAGAGGTTTTGTGAATGACCTTCAAGGCAGACTCCCACCAATGTCCCACAAAATCCAATCCCAGTTCAAGCTCCCAAGTTTCTTTTGTGTTGGAGGTTAAGTAACCATTGTATGACTGAACAGAGCCATGCATTCTCTAAACTAAAGACCTATGTAAGGGATTAAGCTGTTCTGCTATTTAATAACCAAGGAAATGTCAATAACCTGAAGAAATTCATAGTGGTAGTGACTTGAGTTCTTTGCTATAAACTCCTTCCTCTTTGTAGCATGTGTAAAGACAAACAGTAACAGGTCGAATCCTTATGAATGTTGTCCTTTTCACATGATAAAACATGTGATTTTGTTTCTGCGTTGTTGTCAGACGACTCTTCTTTGACCCTCTCAGTTGTTTGTCCTTTTTCTTCTTCTTCAGTCTCAATTCCCTGATTGAAGTTAATTCTTTCATTTCCTCTTCTGATAATATTGCGGTCACCTCCTTTTTCTCCTGACATGATGGATTCGGTTACATGATCCAGAGTCTCTGCAGGTCTGTAAGAAGGCTTAAAATCCGTTAAATTCAATTTATTTATATTAAGCCCAAGAAGTAATTTAATAGTTATTTTAATTTTATTTCTCTTTTCTGCATGAATGTTCACATCTCTAATTTTACAGATCTTTAAACCTGCATTGCAAAAACAGTTTTTGTTCTTTATGCTTGTAGATTATCATAATCACTTAAATAACTCTATTCTAAAATCAGCTGATTTAAGCAACAGACCACACGAATACTGCCCACACGAAGAAATTCACCTGCAGTGTGTTCATAACTTAAATTTATAAACTTTGTCTTGGTTCCACAAGTAACCAAAGGTAATATTAATGTTCTGAAATGGAAATAACAATTTTTAGGAACAATAATGACACAAAAATGTCTAAATCCCTCTTTACTTATGTTCTATTTGTGGTCTTTTTTTTTTTAAACGTATATTTATTGTTTTTGGGGTTTTTTCAGACAAAAACATCAGACAATGAACAACATGAACATCTCGAATGAGGCAGAAACATTAAAGATTAAGAATTTTTTTTTTTTTTAATAAAAAGGCCAAAAATAAATACAAGAAGTAAAAATAAACTCGGTCTCAAAAAGATTTCACAGTACTAATGGTGAGACTATCAAATATAAACAGCCAATAATGATAATAAAAATAAATAAATAAAATTAATTCATAAAAAAACCCACAAAACATAATAAATAAAAACTAGGTATAGAGCAGACAGAATTTGTGGTAATTTTAATATTAATTCTGGATTAATGGGGTGATTTTATTGAGTTTGATATTCAGTGTCTTTCATTGTGTGAATTCGTTTACATGATATCACTTTTTGAAAGTGATTATCTGTATCTCAACAAAATCTCCTTCTGTAAATAAATAAATAAAGGGTGAATAAACTGTAAAAAAAAATATTTTCGACTTATGAAGTTTGTTTTGGTTCGAAAGGGTAACATTAATGTTTTCAAATGGAAATCATTTTTAGGAACAATGGCACAAAAATGTCAAAATGGCTCTTTCCTTATGTTCTGTTTGTGGTCATTTTAAGGTTAATTCTGTATTTATTGGTTGATTACATTGACTTTGATATTCAGTGGCTTTTGTTCAGTGCACTTGTTTACATGATATTTATTATTATCGCTTTTTGAAAGTGATGATCTGTGTCTCAACAAAATCTCCGAAATAAATAAAGGGTGAATAAAACTGTAAAAAAAATATTTTGACTTGCATATCTCGGGGGGTGAAATGAAGCAGTTAGTTAATCATCTCTTGGTAAATTCCTGCTGCGTGTTATTATATTGACCCACTATCAACAAGGTTTTACAACGTATTAGATTGTCACTATGTTAATTATTTGGTGCTTTGTTTATAATTAATAACCATAGATGACCAATGCACTTGTTAAAGCGCCACAGACTTACTTTTGAGTATGTTGTAATTCAAATGTTTGAGAGGAAACTAGACCTTGACCCACTTCTCTGGACTCTGTTTTTGGGCTGTAGAAAATCTACCATGTAACAGGAGGTTTTTGGTGCTCATAGGTGTTTTTGATTGTAATTATCACATTTACCAATAGTTATTAAAATTCCATCACATGTAATTCCCCTTTTCTCTCTTGTGGCTCAGAATAGGAACATTTAAGCATTTCTTCTCTCTCTAACATTTGTGTAAGGTCATTTATTTTTATATCTAGTTGGAAATCCTGCAGATGGAAGGTGTGTATTTTCAGAGTCTTGCATTTTCCAATCTGGTTTTGGCTCCGACAGCTTTTAATCTTCTGAAGCGGTCCATAGTATGTTGTGACAGTGCTACAGAGCCACCAACAGAGGGTAGTGCAGAGCCAGAGACACTCCAACATCCCAGTTAATGAAAGCAGAGCAGAAGTGGCAGCTCTCCTGTTCCCTGACATGGGCAATTGCTGCCCTGTGTCTGTGCTCTGTGTTTGCATCCCACTGAGACTGCAGGAGATCATTGTTCATGGACAAGACTGATTATTGGAGAAAGATAAAACCCTGCAACTCAGGCACAGAGAGGAAGGGGAAAAAAAGCACACTTCTTGGCACACCATCAAGTGTATTTTATCCAGCTGCTCTCAGGGAGGAGGTAGTGGGTGGGTGCTTACAATACGGACCATGAAAACAATAAAATCATGCAGGAACACTAGACAGATCTCATTTCGGTAGGGCCTGCGGAGGCGAGGATCACTCCGATCACATACACACGTTTGCACTCGGGTTCATGCACCTGCACAAGCATTAGCTCCAATAATCACCCAGTTCACAGTCATGAACAGGACCGGCTCTCATCCCCACTTAGGTTTTTAAGCATTTGTTTTTTAATGACAACTGGTGTCACTGTTCTCCATAAATCCTCTTTTAACTGAGAAGGGGTTAGCGATGAGTGTGACTCTTGAAAGCTTGGGAATGTTGTAAATATTTTAGAAGAGAGCTCATCTGAGTCATCCACCATTAAATTACTTTCAGTAATGGCTGTTGCCATTAAGTCATTATGGGCAGCATGAAAATTGTTGTGCTCAACGTTAAATCAACAGCAACAAAGAATTAAAGTCATCATAATTGAAGCTGTGCATGTTGCTGTTTACATAATAGCAACGAGGGTCGTGGTTTTTTTCTGCCTCTTGTCTCTGAGTTGTTTTATGAGCGGGAGGTGTATATGTTGCATCTTTCTGGGATCATAAATGTCAGTTATTGGAGGGAAAAAAACCGAGGCTGATCTTATGGGATGAGAAGGAAAAAAAAATCATGTTTATTTGTCATGATTTGCAGTTCTGTGTCTCATCTAAATAAAGGAACATTCTCCAGTTTTCTGTTTTCAGTTTCTTTAAGGATCACCAAATTATAGGTTACAGAGTAGGTTTGTGTAAAATATACAGAATTTCCTCAGCAACCCCCCCTAAAATTAAGTTTTGACTGTTGGCAATTACCAGCAGCACGGCCTGAATTAGAGCCAACGATCGCTGTGAGAGTTCGGCTTCCACACTCTGTCCCTGCTTTGTCGTTTACTATCTCACACTCAGCCTTCATTTCTCCCGCTCTAAGGCTTGTACAGTCGTACAGTCCACCCACACATTTCCACTATGACAGAACATGTGCACAGAGAAACTCGGTCACAGTGTGCCGGCTGGGTATCGCACAAAGCCCTGGTGTGTTTGTGCTGGCTGCCCCCCCCAACACACACACACACTCACCTGACCATTGTTGAGACTTTACACCGACAAGCCTCCATACAAACCCAGAAACAAACAATAGAACGCCTTCATGTTCACATGGACACAAACCTGGTGACTCACACATCAGGTTGTTTGACCTGGAGTAAATTTTCCACTACTCGTCTCTTTGTCCTGATTCTTGTTCATGAGCTGATGAAACTGATTCCTCTTAAAACTGATGACATACTAGTGAAATGCTAGTGTTTTTTTTGTGTTGTATCGACATGGCGGTGTGCATATGCATTTTTGGTAAAACGTGACTCATAGTGGTGCATAGGATAATCTGATCACCAGAGTGAGAATCAACACCTTGCATGCATTTCACCTGGAACATGAGTGACACTTCAGGATCAAGTTCAGTGGTTCTTTGAAAAGCTGAAAAACTACTCTTGACTCACCATTGGCTGGCAGTAATGGATCTCTCGCTTTAACTGCAACACCTCTTAAATTCAATTTGAAGCCATTAATTTTTAACTACATCTAGATAGTGTGTCAGAACTTTATCGCTTGGATTTGATCCTCCTACTACTGAAGAGGCAGTATTACTTACATACCATAAAGACACGTTATTGTGAATTTTACACACTGCTGTTAAGTTTCAGAGCTACAGCTGCTGACTTTAAGCTAGATATTAAATCCCACAAAAGGAGTTCCACTGTCTATAACGGGGAATATTAAACAATCTTGCAGAACAATGGCTTTCATTCATGGTTTTTTAATAATTAATTGTCTTCCTCATTAGATTGGAGACAAAGATCTGCTCAAGTGTCTCGTGACTTACTCATCTTCAGCAGCTTCGTCAAACACGAATACCAAACAGATGTGTAAATAGGATCTTTGTGTGTGTCCCAAACGGTCATACCAAAGGCATCCAGGGCCCGTCTTTGTCTCGGAGGCCCCCGACGTCGTGTTAATACTTGGTACAATAACCATTAGCATAGGGGAACCCACTCAGAGGCCACAGGAAGTAGATCCACATCCAGACTGAGCTTAGTGTGCAGCCAGTGTGGACTCTGCCAGAACAAGCCAAACCCGACCAGACCAAATCAGAGCGCTGCTGGCACGCTGCAGGTGTTCAGGGCTTTTTTCAACAACACTTTTGTTATGAAATTCTTCCATAAAGGTCGACCTGTGCTTTTCATTTCACCGTCACACCATCACACACCCTTTGGTGGGTCTCTGGCTTCAGGTTTCTGTTGCTGCTCATGGACTTTTTGTGGAAACTTGTAGTTTGTCTGACAGCCACATTTTTACAATTAGATCTCTTTTACTGCTTTGATAAATTGATCTGATCTTTATAAAGTTACTGTATTTTTGTTATATGATCTCCGGCACATTTTGTGTATGTGTTTTCAATCCAATGTTGAATTATTATTTTTTAATATTTTAGTCTAAAAATGCACACAGTAATCATAATTTTTCAAATGTTTTGTCAAATGTACAAATTTGATCATCTGTAAGAAAAACAAAAACGTCAAAACAACTTAAATGTTTTAGAAATGCAAATCTGAAGTATCACACACACTTCTGTGGAGCTTTAAATTATAGCCTTTTATTATTATGTAATTTCAGTGGTATTTAGATTAATTGTGCTGTAAGAAAAAGTCTCCTCCTTTTATACATATTAAAAAATATGTTTATGTAGATGAATATTCTTGTTAACCAGAAACTCAATGATTGACTGACCATGAGGCTAAAATGATATTTAGCTGTAGAATGTTATTGTACAAAATAAAGAAAATCATAGTATGTTTAAAGCAGAGGCAAACATGTAGCTGTTATTGTAAAGTCAGAGGAAACTCCAAACATTTTGCACAATGCAGCTGTGAAGTGAACACTATTTTTCTTTTCACAAAGAATGTCTGCAGGGTTTTCCTACCATTACACACTTTACTCTGTAACTGATATACCAAGTTACAGTAAAACCAGTAGACAGCATCAAAAATAATTTGCTGCTTCTGCTTTTTTTTTTTTTTAATGTTCTCTGTCTTTTTCGGATTTTTGTACACACACACCTTGTAATAATAGTAGTTAAAAATAATGTGGAAATTATATCTTTTTATTGAAAACATATTTTCTTGCCTCAGTTATACTTGTGGAGACACCCAAACCCAGGGAAAACCCTGGTGCACGCCGCTGTTCGTCCTGTATCTGAATATGAAACGTAAAGGTTCATTTCACATCATTTCCACTGTGGATTGAAAAGAAAAGTGCAGCCCCCGTTTCTGAGTGGGGGGTCATAGTGAGTCTGAACACAGCGAAACCACATGGATAAATCAGTGGGGCCGAACCCCCACTTCCCACCCACTCCTCCCTCTGTCGGCTGCTTCACTGGCCTGGTTCCAGCCTTCTCCTACCTCCCTCGCTGATCCTGACCAGGTCTTCTTCAGAATGTTTGCCCTGCGTTGCCTCCAGCAGGCTCCCACTGTAAGAAGTGGTTAACAGGTTATGCTGGTTGCGCCATGTCTAATGTGCTTAAATGGCCCTTGACGACCACAGCGATTTGTTAATGACTGGACCGTCCTGTGGTCGTGGTCGCTGAGAACTGGTCAGGTTATGGTCACCCATTAATGTCTGGTCTGGGGCTGTATTCACCACCATAAACTAGAAGGATGAGCCCATACCAGGAAACATAATCGACTGTATTTACCAGCTAAATCTGACCTAATTTCACTTAAAATCGTTGATGTTCTCAGACATCTTTCCTGGGTCATTTGACCATCTTCTGCTCTTTGTTCCTCATAGGACTTTTTTTTTTTAACAGTTTCAAGGTCTGTGTGGTGACTCCCTTCACTTGTGTTTCCATGTGCAGAGTGAACTAGTAGATGTAATTTAGAAAGTAAACCCCCCTCCTTTCACAAGCTCCATTACAACTTCAGTCAGCACGCCCACACTGCTGCTCCACTACAGTGTGTGTGTCTACTTTCATGGTGATGCACAAGGTCACACACCAAAAAATATTGTTTAATTTGTCAGGTCTTTGGTGCTGAGTCTAGAGGATTATAAAATGGAGTTGACAGCAGCTATTGGCCAATCAACTTTCACATCCTCCTTCACTGATGTACACTTTGTTCTGACTGAAGACTTAGAGGAAGCTCCTTTAGAGCATGTGCATCAGCAGTCGTGTGCATTGTTCCATGTGTCTAGTTTAACAGAGATTAAACACATGTTTTTTTTTCTGTGATTATGGAGGATCGCCTAAACCAGGGGTCAGCAACCCTGGTCCTAGAGAGCCACTATCCTGCATGTTTTAGATGTGTCCCTCTGCCAGCACACCTGAC
>JAQQZY010000007.1:37852446-37880566 GCA_030068375.1 Ostorhinchus rueppellii
ACAGAAAGTTCACACAAAGAAAAGAAGAGACATTAGTGCACGGCTCTGACACAGGAATAGGACACACTCTGGGATCATAATGATGTTTTTGTGATATATTGTGCAGGCCTACAGTCTATATTATAGAGCATAGGATATAATGTCGAGCACTTTTGGACCCACTGCCATGCACATATTTTATACATTTCAGTGACTAAACATACACATATTGGGAGAGAAAACTGGTGAATATTACACACTCTGTTATTGCGATAACGATATAGTCCGCAGCCCTAGTTAAAATTGTATTTAATTGTCTTTGGACATTTCAGGTTGTTCATATTTGTTTAGGTTATTGACATTTTATTGATAAAAGATTGTTTATAGGCATAATGTAATATAATTTTTTTCACATTAATCACATTATTTATAGGTTGTAATATTATTATTTTACTTGATCATGTTGGTGTGTACGTGGAACCTGAACTAAAACCACTTCGACTCCCTTTACTGTTAATATCTTCAGTGTAATTTTCACACTTTGTAAATTCATTCCATGGGTCGGTTTGAAACCTTTGGCGTGCCGGTTTTTGGTCCACGGGCTGCGTGTTCGACACCCCTGGTCTGGGATAAAGACACTTGACATGAATTCACTGTTTCTATTTCATGTGTGTGAATGTAAAGGAATCTGTTCAGGTCACAGCTGGATACAGGGAATGATTTGAAGAGCTCAGTCACTTCACTCTTCCCTTCTTTTTCACCGTGTCCATCACAGAAAACATTCTATATGTAAACATTCTCAAATTAGAATATGAATAAATCACCTTCGACACATTTTTGTAGCATTGTAATTAATACCCTGCAACCTTTTTTTGTTTTGAGTCTGTTATTTACAGGAGTTTCTCCAAGATCACATGGCTGCTGTTGTTTTTCATGTCTCCATGTAGTTCTATGTGACCCACATTTGCATATTTCCTGTCAGTGTGGCCTGAATCCTTTATCGTTCCATTTCAAACATGTTTTCCTCAGTATGCAAAGTGAGCTCTAAATAATCATACGATCCTCTGGAGGCAAGAAATACTCATTTATGAATAAAACAGGTCGGAATTTATGCAAATGCATACGTATTGAGACATGTTCTACTGAAGGGACCTGTTGCATCAGCCAATGTAATTGAACGGACTGGAATGACACCATTGAAACACTAATAATGAAACTGATTCAGGGAAGTGGCTCAAACACTCGTTGAACTGAATGTACGTGCCTGGTGAACATGCACGATTCAACACCTGCTGTGAAGTCCACGGTCAGTAAAGCTGTGGACATCTGGCTCGGTTGGCACCAGAAGCAGCCGTCGCATTCAGACCTCAATCATGACCGCACCTCTGACATCATCTGACTTACTGATAAAGTCACTCTTCCCCCCGAAACTGTGAGAAGAGCAGACGCAGTGAAGAGGGAGACGAGCGGCCGGCGGGAGGAAGGGAAGCTGTAGTCTGAATGACCATCTTTACATCTCTGCAGCCTATGGGTGTCTTTTACAAACAAACAAACAAACAAACGTGTGGCGCAGGAGGACCATCGCTTGTTTGTCTTCCATCCGTATGGGGGGGGTGATGCTGCATGCTGTTGTCTCTGTAAATCGCTGCTGTCTCTCTCTCTCTGACTTTGTTTCTTTTTCTGTCTAGTCTCTTATTCTTTGTCACACACTCTTATCACCTCCCAGTGTGCATTTCTCTCTCGCTCTCTCTCTCTCTCTCTCTCTCTGTCAGCGTGCATGTACTTAACATGTTGGTCTGATTGGACAGCATCTGGAGGCAGGTTGTTTCCATCAGCTGCATACGGAAACATTTTTTCTCTCGCCTGGGCTTTTACCATCATTCGGATGTTCTCAGGGTTCCCCGTTTTGCCCGAAGGAGATTCTACAACACCACTCTGCTATTCCAGCACCTCAGTTTTACAGCTTTCACCCTTTGTGTGACTCGGGAGACATTTCTCCTCTGTGGATGTGTGTGAGGTTTTGATTGAAAGCTCAAATTAATAGAGTAGACAAAGTGGAAACGGGTTCCACTGGGGCTGGATGAGAGGAGCAGTGGCGCTGATGGATTCTGCATCTCAGACAGGAAGTGGTTCAATTTTATCAATGAAGATGTGACCCCACTTTACCTGCACCCCCCACCCCCACTCACCCCACCCCGTGGGATCAGGGCTAGATTCATGCCGACTCTGTTGTCCCTTCTTCTCATCATACAGAGGTTTCTAGGTGCCAGCGTTTTGACCTCAACTCAGTGGTATTTCTCCTTAGCCTAGACTTGCCAACTTCCTGCCACAAGTGCACGTGATGCGCAGCAGCAGAGCACTACACTGTTTTTTTTTTCCTCATTCATTCAACAGAGCTATTCAAGAATAATGAAGTCATGCAGTTTCTAACGGCTCCAGACACTGATGTCATGAACATCAGCTTTTTTTCCCCTCTTAAATCTTTAGCTCAGAGCTCCGGCGCTCGCCGAGCCGGAGAGGAATCCTCAGTATCGATACACACTGTACAGCCTTGGAGGATCCTACATGGATCCAGTCCACCATGGCTTGTAACTTGATAATGAAGTCATTTCCTAGCCTGTATTTTTTTTTGTTTTTTTTGTTTTTCATCTGGCACGGAAGGGGTTAACAGGCTGTGAATTCTTGATTGCCAACTCCCAGGATCGTATCTCCTGTAACTCAAATCAGGGCCATCTGCGCTGGGCGTATGCCTGCCTTCCCCCCTGGCCTACTGCACTCAAAGGCTCTCTGTGCTGTGGTTTGCCTGGCCCTGTCACGTGACTTCTCTGAAAATGCCCCCTCCCTCCTCCTCCCTCTTTATTTCCAGTAAACTGTTTGAAAGGAGGGGGGTGAGTCAGAGTAAAACCAGCTTCCCTTTAACCACAGCTTGTTAAAGAATTTGTCAACGTGGACTCAGGGGTGCATTCTGTGTGTCCGTGTGTGTGTCCGGATAGAATAGAATGTGTGCCCCCCCCCCCTTTTCTTTTTTCTTGAAAGGGGACTGTAGCTACGATTGCGTCAGGAGTCCTTAATCACTCCACTTCCTGTGCCAGAGAGCACGGGCGGGGGCTTGTCAGGAGTTAATGAGATGAACTTTAACCGTCTTCAAGTCGGGGGGCTCGCGACCGCTCCGGAGATGTGTGTCTTCTGCGTGAAAGAGTTTCATTGAGAAAAAAAGAGAAAACACAGTGCGCAATAGAGAGAGAGAAAAAATGTGCGTGGGTGTTGACTTGTGTATAGGCTATGCATAGATTTTTCCTTGTCTGACACTTGAATTTTCCACATGGAGCAGAGTAGCCTTGTTGCTGCCTGAGTTTTGTCTGATTGAACTCTGTACCCCATCAACCTCCGAAAACAAAGTGTTTACTTTATCACCGTCCTCATCAGGGGAGAATCCTCTGAAAACGTCACAAACACATCACATTATACATAAAATATAAGTGAAACATCACTTTCATGGCGTAATCTACAACCATGTGGATAACCTCAAATGTTTGCAGTGGCATGACTTTTCTAAACCCAGTGAGCAGTTTAATACAATAGGAAGAAACTAAGTGTTCAGTTGGGCTTCATGTATCAGGTTTAACAACTGTCTTGTTTCTGGTTTTTCCCGGTGTAGTTTCCTATTAACTGTCATCACCTGGCAGCTGTAACTGAACATACAAACTATCATGTTAAACCAAGAGCTCATTCTGTGTAAAATAATAATATCCTGACAGGAAAGTGAATATTAATCTTGTAAATATCAGCTCCCAGTAATGAGGATTATTGTAGTAACACAATGGAACCACATGTTCACATGAAGGTGAAAACATCTGGGAACAAGACGAAAAATGTCACTAAAAAGTCTGCACACAAGAAGGTAATTTAATTGTCCTTTTACAGAATTCTCTAAAGGTAGGAAACATTTCAATCTGCAGTGTTTTCCTCTGGCGTCCTACTGATATAATTGCATTAGTGCTAACCTTGCAATGAGTAAACCAGCCTGTCCTCAGTCACTTAGTCCTGAATCTGCAGTTTATTCACATGATTCTGTCTAAACTTTTATCTTTGTTACTGAACACTTCTCCCAAAAAAAGCAATGCAGTATATTTTCCAAAATGGTGACTCATTTTGACACGGAACCCTCAGATTATCGTGTGAAAACTCCAGTGTTACAGCTGTAACAACAAGCCTGAACTGGTTAAATGTTCTTGATTTCCTGAGGAGGAGCACTTCTGATTTGCTTATTCAAATGATGAGTTGACTAATCTGACCGCCACAAGTATTTAGGGGCAGAAAAGCCTATAAACAACAGATCAAATGCAAGTAACGTTCCCACAGAGGTCTGCTCCATGTGGGGTGACTGCGCAGACTGCTGAGTAAACCGATTGTACTGAGCAGCCAAACCCGGAACCAAAGCCTCCATCGTTTTAATGACACTGCACCCTTGACAAGATCTTACCAAATTTAATTGCTGCTAAGCCCAGCCCTCCAGGCCGGCAGTGACGGGGGTGGAGGGGGAGGTGTGTGTGTGTGTGGGGGTATGGCAGGCAGACCTTGGCGAGATGCCTGGCAAAGATGGTGATTTTCCACAAGCCACCAACAACAGAGTCTGGATGTCTGAACCCCAGCCATCCAAGATAGACGCTTCCCCGATCCAGAAAGGCACAGTCCAAGTGCATAGTTGAACCGTAGTAAATCACAGTGTCACAAGTTCACACACATACATTTACACCCCCCCACCACCTCCTCAGGGACCCTTTGTTCAAGCTGCAGTGATATTTTAAGGCTCACCCTCCCTGCATGAGCCAAACGGTCAAACACAGCTCCTCATGCAAACAGAGCAAGTGTCATGATGTCAGAAAACGAATGGGCTTCACACTGTGATTGGTTGTTCTGGGTCCGACTTGGGCCGTGACTCTGGCCGTCATCAGGTGTTCCCGGGCCAGACGCAGCGTTCGGCGGTTCAGCTGTAAACCAACCACGCGCATTCCTTCCCTCCCTGTCTCCCACCAGCTGAGCAGCACACACAGCGACAGAATTAAACCGAGCCTCGTCCGATGAGAAACGTTACCATTGGACGTCAGCGGAGGGAGAAATTCAAATGGGGAACCAATCACAGTCCCTGTCCCTTCGCTCCCCCCACCACCACCTTATTAGGTGACCTCCCATGTCTCTCAGATTTCCTGCTTGCCGGGTTGCACCCCGTGAAGAATGTCATGAGCACTGTACTGGTTTTGTTGACCATATTAGGTCTGATCCAGTATCGCCACCCCCCCTTCTGCACTTCAATTTTATGATTAAACAGTGATGTTTCAGTAACGGAGGCCTCACTTTTTACAGGAAACAGTTTTTTTTACCAATGCATCAAAGGAAAATCCCATTTTCCCCCCATATTTCCTTATCTATTATTTATTTTTTCCTTAAAAATATATTTTAATACAACAAATAATTATCTCCCAGCTGTGTTGTGCATGTCTATTAAATATATTTGACTCATTAAACATTAAGTACTAGAGGGTTTCACTGTAAAATCCTACAGATAATTTGAGAACATTTTGTTTGAGCAGAAAACATTAAAGATCATGAATGAAACAGCTCTGAAGAAATGAATTTAATTAATTTTAACACAATTTTATTTATGTTCATTTCACTGTAAAAGAACCAGATTGATTCATATAGTTATATTAAACAAATGTTTTTTTGTTAAATCAGTAATTTCCTGTACTTTAAAATGTCTTAAAGTATTCAATATAAAATTAGTTAAAGGTGGAAAGATTCTACTAAATTCAGACTAAAGTTTTTTTAAAAATTCTTATTTTTTAGTATCTTTCTGCTTAAATATGTCTTTAATACAATATTAAAATAAATATTTGAGTGAAATAAATCAGCTTAGTTACCCATGATTATTTCTTTTTCTAAAGAAGCATTATTTCCACAGTAACTTGATTTGTTTTTCACAGAAAAAATAATTGTATTCTCTATATCCGCAGTGCAACAGGTCCTGTAATTTTCCTAAAGTGTAAATCTAAAATATGGAATTTAAAAATGTATTTTTTTAGCTGTAACCTGCTGTCAGCCGATTAGAGAATGTATGAACATTTTGAAGGCCTTGAAAATAAAGTGACTTTATGTGTAATATTTTATTCATGCATTAGGTGGGTTTTATTTTAGCAATAATAATTTCCACACTTCAACAGAATATTTCTATTAAAAAAATATTAATTGTAATTTAGAAATGACAGACTTAATAGTTTGTGTGTTTTACCGACATGTTCAGGTCGTCTTCCACAAAGTCCTGCATCAGGATTTTCCTTCATTCCCAGAAATAGTTTAAATAAACTCCAAACAGATTAAAGCTCCTGTTTCCAGAAAAGAGCGAATATTAGGGAAAAATCTGTGTCATTGCTGTGAAAAGAGGCTTTTGTTGAGCTGTCAAGAGGGATAGGGTCAAAGCAGCAGAAAAGTAAGAATTTGTGAGTCACAGGAATGACCAAAATCTGTTGTCTTGTTCTCACATTCCCACTGACAATGTAATTATAACTGGCACTGGAAGAAACATTCAGACAAGCTATAACCAGTTTCTGACTTATCACTAAATGTAGACGTGTTTTACAGCTGAAGGTTTTTGTTTTTACAGAAAATGTGGCAGGTGAATCAATGCATTGAGAGGCATTTATTATTTATCTTCACTGGGAAAAAGAGAAAATTAGAAAAGGATCTGTTCTAATTCTAAAAACACACCTTTACCTTTTTATTTACTGGAATAAAAAGACACTTTTTTCCCATAAGAAGGGATTTTATTTGCAGGTGAGTTTAAGTTTTTTGTAATAAATATATTCGAGAAGGCAACAAGTGTTGCTCATCACTGAGTCCTTCCACTTTTATTTCTGTAAATGTGAGTGAATTGGAATTAATGCACAGCACTTACTTTGAAAAATAGCTGCTTTAGACTTGTTTTTTCAATATTTTTATCATTTAAAATTAGAAAGATGAATATTAGAGGATGTAGAAAAGTAAATCTGATTTTCCCTGAAAAGAAATCGGCCTGAGACACACTCTGTTCTGTGCAAAAAAAACCCCATTTAACTGTGGAAAAGTAAACATCTGACTCTGTTTTCCTGAAATTAAAGCAGTAAATGACATGGTTTATCACTTTCTATGTTGCTTAATATTTGATTAGAATGTGAAACAGTTTTTGCAAAGGATACATTTAAGAGCTGGAAACTCCTCTTGTTGCAGCTGCTGTTCTTCCTTCATAAAAAAAAAGAGGTCAGGTTGTGAAAATCTACTTATTAACTTGTATTTCGTTTCATTTTCTCATTAATTTATTTTTGAATGTAAAATTAAACAATTTAATGTGAATTTTCAGGGTTTATAGAATAGAATAAAACTATGACCAGTCAGAGCTGATGGAGAAAAGCTCAAAAAGTGTCTCAACCTGAAATTTTTCTCATTATAAGCTGAATTTTGTCATTTATTTCAAATGTGAATTGTTTGTCTTTTAAAGCTTTATTTAATGATAATTTCAGTGATTTCACAGCTGTTGCTCAAAGTGTGTAGTTTCACACTTTTCTCTGACACTTTCCACTTAAATCCTGAGAAGCAGTGGGAAAAGATTTACTATTTTCCTTTTTGCTTTTTTTTTTCTTCATGCCTTAATTTTTTTCAGTGCCCAAATTAATTATTAACACACTTATGAACAAAAACATCAATAAAAATTACCTGTGATAATTTACTATGTGATTTAAACATAATGAGAAATCAGTTAAAATAGTCACAAACTGACATTCAGCTCTGCAGAGTAACATGCATCAGTTCCAAAGATTAATCCTGATTATTTTATAATGTGTGTTTGGTTTTTTTTTGGTCAAATTCATTAAGAGGTTTCATGAGTGTGATTTGTTTAGTCTGTGTCAGAAATCAGGATGTGACACATGAATGAAACATGATGAAACTTTAATCACACATTTCTCCCTTTTCCTCTTGTTTAGGATTTCGCCACCAGAGCAAAAGTAGGAGTACAGAAACTCATCCAGAAGGTCGGGTTCTTGGGGATTTTAGCCTGCGCCTCTGTGAGTAAAATCACACATTGTTTTGTTCTGAATCTATTTGAACATATTCTTCTACCCTGATGTCAGACTCGTATCGTGTCTTGCACCAACTTGTGACATTTTGTTTGGTATCAGTGAAGCACAAAAAAAAAGCATCAGTAAATAAATAGAAAGTTTAACCATCTCTGTATTTTTTTTTCTTTGCAGAATAAATGTATTGATAAAAACTCACTCTACTGATTTGTGTCGAATTTTCTCTTTGCACATTCTGTCCTCTCTGTTGCTTATTTTATTTCTGAGTTGTAATAAAACAATGTGATATTAAATCAGTTGTTTTTTGGGTTTTTTTTATTTTAGATTCCGAACCCTTTGTTTGATCTGGCAGGAATAACATGTGGCCACTTTCTGGTTCCCTTCTGGACTTTTTTTGGTGCAACGCTCATTGGAAAAGCGGTCATCAAAATGCACATTCAGGTGAGCTGATGTTAAATTATATTTCTACGATATGGTCGATTCTTTACATGATGTAGTGGGGCATCTGTAAAAGGTGAAGCAGTGAGTGGAACTCTGCTTGCATTCCTTTAAAATGTTTTGTTCCTCATTGGTAAAAGCCTTAAATGTGCTAAAGTTGTTGGTTTACGTGTGTTTTAAATGTTCTCACAGAGGCAGGGTGTTAAATCAGTATCTGTGCTCTGTACTGCACTCAGCTGGGAGTAGGGAGGCCATTTTGTGAAGCCAAAGAGGAGGGAGTCAACCATTTTGTGACTGCAGCTGCAGCAGCTACAGTGCATTTTACAGTAGAGTGACAGAGAACAGAAGATTGACAACTTCTAGAAAGTAGAATCAGGCAGTAACTGATACTCTGTACTTTATCCCCTGACTAAAAGTTGTGTTTGGAGACTTGGCATCATCGACGTTCTTCTAATCCTGGAAAATCCTCAATTTGCGTCCAGGAATTTGCAGTATGTGCGTGATTCCCGTCAGGGCTCAAAGCTGGAAACAGCCCGTTGTGACACTGATAGAAAGGGTTAAAAACAAAGCCTGTTTCCAGTTGGCCTCTCTCCTTATCATACGCAGAAAAGCATTGTCTGGGCCCAAAGTGAGATGAGGGGGGGCAGGGGAGGGGGGAGGGGGGCTCAGAGAGCGCCAGTTAAAGCAGATAAACATTGTCTGTGGGAGGTGATGGAGAAGGAGGGAAGGAGAGGGGGCGGTGGGGGGAGGGGGGGTCCGTGGCATGCACATCCACACATACAGGACCAGATTACACCCAGGGGTCCCATGGGCCCCCCACTGTCTGAGGTGTGTCCCTCCCCGTCTCACGGAAAGAAAGCCTTCACCCGGCTCTCCAGTGTTTTCTGGGGCCCAGTGCTGCTTCCTTTGGTTCAAGCTCCAGTTCGTCTCAAACACAAACCTAGTTTATTTATCACAGTAATAAACCAGATCAACTGTCGTACCCGCTTTTAATTTCCTGTTGGGTATCAGGGTTTTCAGAGGCTTAAATGTTGTCTGGATTCTAATATTTTTCATAAGTTTGCAGAGTGAGGTTCAGGGTGTGCAGCCCACACCTATGAGTCACATGTGTTTGTTTGATCCAGTGGCTCCGTAAAGAGAAAAGGTGTCACGTCTGAACATTAGAACATTTTGGTGTCATTGTGTGTGGATAGCTACATAACTGCATTTGTCTCACAATGGACAAGTCTGTTAACAGTCCCCTCTGTGCAGTTCAAGAGGTGAATCATCGTAGAATGTAGAAAACACATCATATGTTCTGTCTGAGCAGCTCTATGAGGCCATCCAAAAAGAAGTGTGCAGTTGCACCATAAAAAAACACAAACCTGAAGTCGTTCCATTGTGCATCTCTAAAAATCATCAGTGTATAGATGAAATAATAACATGTTTGAATATTTCATCACAGACTGTCGTAGGCTTTAATAAATCCTGGTGTTTTTGACTCTGTATTTGTTCATAGTTTATTTCTTAATGGTCTTCTGCTAATGCTTTGACCATCATCTGTGGCTTAAATGTCTATTTTCCTTAAATGTTCAGTCATTTCTGAACCACTAATCCACACGTATAAATGAACAAAAGTGGAGTTCATCAGTTTTTCAGTGATATCACACAGCTCCTGTTTGTTCATGTTCACACTGATGTGAATGAAACATTATTCATCACTGATTAATCAGAATTTCCTTCTTTGAGCCAGTGAAGGGCTCTAATTTTATACATGTTGACAGTGATTTAGAATCGAAAACATCTACGTTAAGTTTTTAAATAATAAAAAAATAATCTTGCTATAGGTTTTATTTGAGTTACATTTTGACACCTGGTTTAAATGAACCTGATGAAACCTGATTCTGATCAATACTATAGAAACACTTTAGAAAAACTGAACAAACGTGTACATGTTGGGTACCAAAAAAATCATTCTTGGACTTTGAGAGTGAATATAGTTACAGATACCAGTGTGAACCAAACATCTCAACTGTTTTCTTTGTTGTAGTTGTATAAATGCAACAAACATTGCATTATTGTAGAGGGGGAAAAAATGTCTATTTGAGGAAACAAATAATCATAAATCATCTTCCATCTTCAGGTAAAATGTAGAGGTGGTGAAGTATTTATTTTATTTATTTTGGGTCAAAATTGACTTTTCAGATTGGATATCTTTCTTTTTCAGGTGCATCAGTGGGGTAGGGAAATGTATTTTCGTTAAAAGTACAGAATTTCACATAGTTACAGTTCAAATGAATAAAATAAAATCTAAATTGTGTGATTCTAGCTTCTTAAGTATAAATATTTTCTGTTTTCCTTCCACTGATATGACGGTAGAATGAATATATTTGGACGTCATAGACACTTTTCTCCATGAATGTGCCAAACAATGAACCCTTTCATGTATGAATTATGAGAACTTTAGTTGAGATTTTTTTGTCCTGAGTGTTTTTATTCCTCTTTAGGCATGAAACAAACAATGTGATTGAATTTTTTTATGAACCTATTTTTCATAGAGTTACAAAAACATCCACTGAGCTGAACACTTTGTGTTTAATTTTGGAAGCAAAGAAATGTGTTTTTAAACCCATCCTCAAAATGTCATATACAGTGTGAAAACAATGAAATAATATTTTTCATGCTGTTAATCTGACATTTTCTCACATTTTATCATACTCTAATACTAGTCATTACTCACTTCATGGAGATAATATGCAAAAAAAGTTTAAAAAAATAAAAATTTGATTAAGAAAACTTTTAAATTAGTTTAATAACAATTTGCTCTTGATTTCCACTCAAACATGTTCCTACAGATCAGGTTTATCTAGAACAGCAAAGTTACAGTAATGGTTTGACTGTCAGTGTATTATGGGATGGTGCATCAGTGTCCACTGTGTTGGCTGATATGGAACTAAAACAATAAAAGCATGAATCTAGAATAGAACAGCAGGAGAAGAAGAGTCCACTGGAGTGAGCAGCAGGAATGAAAGGGTTAATCAAGTAAATAATGAACAGACGAATCCTCAGTGAAAATAATCATTAGCTTCAGTCATAATTTCAACATAACACTCATTTTCCAAATCATGGAAGAGGAAAGATTCTGTAAACATTTGCATTTTGTCTTTATCAAAACTCAAATTAAATCGAAATAAATTCAGTCCAAACAGTGACAAACTCGCAGACGATGGTCAATCCAATGTCTTCTGTCTAAAAATGGACAGGTTTTAGGGACAAATCCACGTAAAAGGATATGATGTTCAGCTCCTAATTCCTCTGTAATAATAGGATGTGTTCTATAAAAACACTGATATTTGTGTTTTACTTTGTTTATTCCTGGTAAAAAGGCCAGATCTAATAACTGGTCCAGTCCTGAACCTGAGACCTGATAATGGATGTAGTTAAAGGCAGACTTTATCAGTGAGACTTGGATTAAAAATGTAAAAGTACATTCCACGACAAAGCAGGTTGTTGAGGCTGTGGTAATAAGTAACGTCTGATTTAATTTAATGTCAATATTTCAACCCTTTCATGCATGAATTGTGAGAACCTTAATCAGGATTTTTTTTTTAAATTTTTCCTCTTTAGGAATGGAAAAAAGAAAAAGACAATGTGATTGATTTTTAAGAACCTATTTACAGTTACAAAACCATGTGTTTAACATTATAAGCAAACAAACACGCATTTACTGATATATGATGTGAAAAGTATAAAATAAAAATATCTTTAATATGCAATAATATATTAAGAATTTCATATGTGAAAAGGTTAATTATAGCAAAATACCTGATTTTCACAGGAAAAAACCCCACAAAATACAGAAGATAATGTTTTTTTTAAATGGTAGTAAATCACTTAAAAGTTAAATAGAGGAAAAATTAATTTGGGAACTGACATAAAAGTAGTTCTGGGTCTTTAATACAGAGTATTAACTTATGAACTTATTTTGTTGGTCTGTATTATTTTATAATACAGACCAACAAAACTCAGACACCGTATGGTGTGATCAGTATGTGGCTGTACGGTTCTGGTCCCTGTGGTTGTATCAGGTCTGGATGAACGGTGGTTGTGGATGTGCAGCTTGAACCCTTGCCCTGTGCTCACATCCATCCAGTTTCCTGAAGCTTTTCATTCTGTCGTCTCATAGATGCTCAAATATCCAAATCCTTTCCTGTGTCTCACTGACAAACATTATCTTCACATTTAAATCAGCTTTTGGACCAGTTCATGGTGACAATACCCTGTTTGTTACATTATTTTAACTCATTATTAATCCTAAATAGCTCCTGTTACAGCTTATTATAAGAACAATCGACGTATAGTTACAAATTAAATATGTTTTCAGATTTTCAACAGTTAATACAAGTTAAAGCAGATTTTAATAAAACTGCTGAGTATTATCTTTTTATTTCTTAACTGAGGTTGTAATAGAAACTACAGAACTATAACACTGTTTGCTTTTCATAAGAAAATACTAGTTTTATTATCTTTTGTGTCATACTCAGTTCAGTGGTGTTTCATCTCATTACGCTCAGTTAAACCCTCTGTAACGGCCTGTTAATGCTAAAACAAACAATCATATATGATTTAGCTCTTGTTTTGGTCATAGTTTGCCATAGAATTACATGTGAAAAAGCAATATGACTTTATTCCTCTTGTTACAAGGTTCTGGTGTGTCACAGTCTGGAGATATAAACAAACTGAGGACTTCTCTTGGATGTAATGATTTCTTTCGTTCAACAAATTGTTTATTATGTACTTAAGCTTTTATAACTTTTCACAGCTTTAGTTGTAAGTACAGATGACTTTATGTATTTTTGTATTTACACTTTAACATTTTTCTCACACAGAGAGTGAGGTACCACATACAGTAATTTACTGATGGTGTAGATGTTCATAAAAGCTCAGTGTAGTTGAGGGTTATTATATGAAAAACTGAAAAAAGTGACTTTTTCAGCTTGTGCGTCATAAACCCAGTGTGTCCATCCACTGGCATTGATCCAACTCCATAGATTGTACTGGTGAGTCAATGTTGTAGAAGATGACGGTGTTTCCACGGTAACTATGGAGCTTCTGAACGTCCAAATATGGTCATATCTGATGACCATGAAAAGATGAAGAACTGTATTTAACACTAATTATTTTCATGTATTGAAAAGATTAATGGATGAACAGGTATTAAACAGTTTAGATCAGTAGATGGCTTTGGTCTGTAGTGGTTGTTTTGGCCTTTATGGGTTAATCACAGCCTTCATTATACATGATAAAGCAGTAATACCTTTATATGCTTTGTGTTTGCCACATGAGAATAATCCATAAATAATAGTTTTAGTGGTTGCGGTGCGTTGGAAAACCCAGGCGTGTTTCAGTGAAGTGCAGCGTAGAGCAGGTGACTTTCTCCATCGAAGGCCAACAGGGAATAAAAGGGGATTTTGAGGCTTTTGGTGCCGGTGTGTGTGTGGGTGGAATACACTGCGCAGCTGCAGTTCTTCAAAGTGTGTGTTTGATCTGCCTCGTACCTTTGCTTCAGGTGTGTTCTCAGCGGTCTCTAAGGAAAAGCTTTTTTTTCCTTCTGTTTCCATCTTTTATGCTCATTAAGCCTGACTTGTGAATGTTCGCTGCTGAATGGTTGAAGCCGTTGCCTTTGTGGAGCGTCGGGCCACTGGAGGATGATGGCTGATGTCATGGAAATGGACACGTTTGGGTCTAGTGGGATAGGTGATTCTGCTGAGGACAAAGGAGGTGTGGCAGAGGAAGCACACTTTGATGTGGACTTCATGGGGAAACATATATGTGTAGGAGGAGAAGTACTGGTATTATCATTGAACATTTTAGTTACAGTGCATCTAAAAGAAGTTCCTCTCACTTCCACGTTGCTGTCGGTTCACGCCAGTGCCCAGTCGTCAAAGTTCCTGTCTGTAAACTTTGGAGAAGTGCTCTGAAGCGTCCGTGTATGACTGGGACGTTATTATCGTGACTATCAGTTAACAGAAATCAGCGAGTCAAGACCGTGTCACCATGAGTTTCCGAGCAGACACATTTAAAGTGGGTTAGTCAGCTTTCCTGTGCTGTCTTGCTGTCCCTTCCTGTTTTCTCTGAAAGGGATGATTGATACGTTTAAGCCTGTTTAGTATGCATGTGCACAAATCAATATGAGAGCTTCACACTGAAGATGAGGGCTGAAGATTACGGTTACTGTAGTGCCCCATTTTTATGTTTTGTCAGGCATAGAAGCAGCAGATGGCACAATAGAATAAATCAGAGTAGAATAGAACAGAACAGAAAAGAACAGAAAAGAACCTCATTGTTACAGGGACAGTGAACATCAGTTTAGCTGCTCTGTTTCTTGTTCAGCAGCAAAAACACTAATAAGACTATAAAAATAGCACACAAAATAATAAAATACTGAAAATACATACTGAAAAATATGGACAATATACAAATACTGCTAAAATATACAAAAAGCTAACTATACTACAAATGAAAGAAATATATACAACATATAGTGTCATATGCACACATAAAGGATACATATACAAGGTAAAATTGAAAAGAAGGTGCATGGGTTATTATTATTATTGCTGAGGTCGGGTGAGTATTGTATTGTCCATTAGACTGGTGCTGGTGGGGGGGTTTATTCTATATGTTACCACTGCAGGTGCTAATGCTACATTTTCATTTAATGCCTCAGTCTGTTGTGGCGCGTCAACACTGGTATGTTTAATGTAAAACACAAACAAGTGACAATGCATGTGTGACCTGGATCACATGTTATGTAACCATGTAACAAAAGAGCCTGTCACATGAAATTACACTTGTAATTTTCTGACTAACAATGCAGAAGTAGTGGAAAGGCACCGGTTGGATTTATATTTGTCCTCTGAACCATGATTTAATGTAAAACCCTCCAGTTCCTCTTGTACGTTGAATAGTTTTTAAGGCGACTGTTGGATCTTACTTTAATTGTTTAATTGGTTTCAGTTTAGCTGAAGACAATGTGTCGCATTCACACCAGGTTTTTTTTTTTTTTTTTTTTAAATGGTATCATTTTTGTCATTTGGTTGTGAACAGCATTAAAACACGTCATGTGAAAACTTGTGGATATAATGCTGAGTGATGTCGTTAAAAAAAAAATCAATGGTTTTATTTTCTAAAATCACAGTCCTATGTAAAAGTTCTGTTCCAACGTTCTGTTTGTTGATTTACTGAAATTCTAATTCCCCCACACATGGATTTAGATCCAATCTGATATATAAGAAGTATGAACAGCAGGAAAAACTAGTTTCAGTGTAAAAACAGCTTCTATACACCAAACCACTCATATTTAGTGTGACCTTTGTTCACATGGTATGAGATTTACAGCATTAGTTTTCAGAGGTTTTATACTATTAACAAACTGAGCAAAAGGAAGCAAAATGAGCTACAAATTGGAAAGAAAAATCAGCATAATAATCAACAAATTAAAAAGCAAATTACAAAATAATCAACAAACTTAGTTGAAATGACCAAAATAATCAACAAAATGAAGTGAGACATCAACAGATTTAACAAAAATGAATGAAAATGAATAAAATAATTCATAAAATGAACAAAATAATCAAAAGAATGAACACAAACAACAGAATGAACAAAATAATCGATAAAATGAACAAAAATTAATCAACTAACCAGCAAAATTTAACAAAATAATAAACCAAATGCACAAAATATGGGGTCAGAGGTCACAATAAATAGTGACTTTAACCATTACAACACATTTATTTTGCTTTTTTATACGTATTTTAAGGCCTTACACATTTTCCTGTATTTTCTTGTTGTATGTGAAGAAAAGAGAATAAGAAATGAAAACGTACGATCATTTCAACCCTGAAAACAACAAAGATAAAGGTGGAATAAGACTATTGTGCACTTCTGTATGTGTCATACATGTACAATATCAACAAGCAGGAACAAAACATACTTGTTGGGACAACATACTTGTCAACTTTCATTATTTGTTTGAAAATGTTTTGAAAATTTTTGAAAATTTGTTTGAAAAATTTTATGATATTTGGCTGAAAATTAAAAAATCTGTTGGTTTTTTTGTTTGTTTGTTTTTAGGCCAAATTCATGTTTCAGTTCAGTCTTAACAGCCAAACATAATACTGAATAATACAGTAAACACAGCCTTTGACCACTTGAGGATGAAACAGTTCTTTATGTCCTAAACCAGCTTCACAGTTGGACGTAATGCACTGGAACAGATTGATAAGAACTGAACTATCAGCGTCTGAGTTGACATTTTACAGCCTCTTCTTTAACATGTGAAGCTGCAGCTGTGTTCTGAATCATTGTGTACACTCTCCCCTGTAATTCTGCTGTATATATTTTAGTATCTTTGTAAACCTTGGGATCTGAGCTACAATTTACAATAATCTGTGGCTTTGAACATGAGTTTGTGACGCTGCATTTCTAAGCCTCTCTAATGGCACGTTCGGGCCGACCTAGATGCATCACACTGCTTTTTTAGTGTTTATGGGAGTACAGTAACCTAAAACAAGGCCTAGTAAACCTCCTCAATTAGCGGGTGTGTGTCGTTACCCCCCCACGTGCACAGTCTGGTTCCTCGGTGCTCGTCTGTGACCCTTGTGGCCCGGTGACTCAGTGGGAATCGGACCGGGCCGGAGCCAGCACCCAGACCCCCTCTGAAGCCATGACACGTCTCCTTTGGTTTTGTCTTTTCTGTTCATGTTGAACCTTCACACACGTTTGCACACTCAGCTCCTGGTGACGACAGCCGGACCCAGAGCGCTGCTGCGGCGGGGGCAGCGGTGTGCCATGGGGCTTAGACCATCTATTCCTGCCCTCTGTGACAAAAGGGCACCTTCACAGCTGCTTTTAGGCCATTGGTGTCAAACATGGGGCCCACAGACCAAAGCTAACCCGACAAAAGTTCCAGTCCGGCCCCGGGGATGAATGTGTGAAATATAAAAATTCCACTGAAGAGGTTCAGGTTCCACGTTCAGCACCATTCGATCTAAAGTGGATCAGACCAGAAAAATACTATCATAATAACCTAGAAATAAGAACAGCTACGATTTTTTTTCTTTTTTTGGTTTTAGTGTAAAAAAAAAGAATAACAAAATTACATGAAAATATTTGTTTACACACAGTCTTTTTAGAAAAAATGTGAAGAACCTTAAAAAATATGAACAACATGAAATGTCTTAAGAGAACTAAGTGTAATTTTATCAATATTCTGCCAGTTACTAAATGTTTTGTGCATTTGTAGATCTATTGTGATCTGTAAATTGCAATGTGTATGTGCAACAAGAAGCTGAAGCAGAATACTGTTGCACTTATTTTTCTTCATAAATTTCATATTGTAAGTAAAACTTTACTTGTATAGCACTTTTTAAAACATGTTACAAAGTGCTTTACACTATTCATGTTATTCACCATTTTTAAAGGATGGTTTGTAAACATTTGTAAACATTTCCTTCATGTTATTTTAGTTTTTTCACTTAAAAACATACAAAAAAAGTTTGACGGTGACATTATTTATATAATATTTTATTATTGCTTGCCAGAGGCCAAGCATATTGGTCATTTCATCTCTGTCTATGTGCACTCTAGCTGTCACATTTCAAGTATTATTGATATCAAACCATAACCAAATGATCTGCCATGGTCTCCAGTTAACTCGATTAGGTTTTGGCTGTAGATACAGGCCAAAGTTCTCTTTCAAAATCCTCCGGTGGGTGCATTACCTGTGTTAGTTCCATTTTACTGGTTTGTTTCAGCTCAGATTTGAATGTGGAACCTGAACTAAAATGAGTCTGACACCCCTGTTTTAGACCCGAGGCCTGGGGTTATGGGCAGAAGGTTAGGGTGTGTAGTTAACTGATGAAACTGTGATGCGTTCACTGACCTCATGGTTCACTGGTTGACTTATTGTGTGTGTGTGTTTCTTTGTCATACAGAAACTGTTTGTGATCGTCACCTTCAGCAGACACATCGTGGAGCAGATGGTCACCCTCATTGGGTGAGTAAACCTCAGCGTGTGTGTGTGTGTGTGGGGGGGGGTACAGCTTTCACACAGGAAAGAGTTAATTCTCAGCTTGATGCTTGTGGGGCCTTTTTGGTGGTCATGTGGCATTCAGGTAATTTATGTCTCCCCTCCTCCTCCTCCTCCTCCTCGTCCTCCTCATGGCTGACGAAGGTCATGCTGAGTGGGAAGTGGCTTTAATTTTGGGAGATAACCAGTGGCTTTATATCCCTTCTTGAAACTGTTTTTTGTATTTATGTTCTTCTTCTTTTTTGGCTCCTCAGTCAGATGTAATAGCTTTCATTGGTGATTAACAGCCTGGATTTTTCCACTGGATGACTTATGGGCATGGACATGTTCTGGCTGCTTCACAGGACAAGATGAACTCTTGTCTGTTGTAGTAACCTCCTCTGTGCGTTATCTCCCATGACGCACCGGTGTCTCCCTTTGAACCAATGGGTTATGAGGTACCTGATGTCATAGGGAGCATGAGCCAAAGGAGGGAGCTGCCTCTGACCATGCGGCCTTTTGCCATCTCATAAAACTAAGGCCTTCAGGTGTGAGCTGCACAGTGGCCTCTCTGGAGGAAAGAACAAAGTTGGAAGTCTTTGGAGGATGTCGAATCATTTCAGTTCAGGGGCCACATTCAGCTTAATATGACCTCAAATGGATCAGACCAGTAAAATAATGTGAAAGAAATAAAAGTAGATCATGAAAATGTTTATGTCTAGAAATAATCCTTTAAAAAAATGTGAATAACATGAAGAACCTCAAGAAAAATAAGTGCAATTTGGCCTTAGTTCATCATTTACACATGTGCACAGTGAGTCTACAAAGACACAAAACATTAAACAACAGGCAGAATATTATTAAAGTCACCTGAGCTAAAATAATAGATTATTAATACCTTCAGTGTCATTTTTGAATTTCATAAATCCTTCCCACAGGCTGGATCGGAACCTGTGGAGGGCCAGCTTTGTCCTGTGTTCTGTATGTTTGACACCCCTGATGTACTGAGACACTGATGGTGTGGATTAAAAAATATTCAGAGGTCGATGTGAAGTAACCTTGACCATAACCTGACAAAGGTAAAGGTGTGGGTGCTGATGGGTGCCACCATGGGTGTCTTTATAAAAATGCCAGGGGCTGCAGCGAGAAACTGCCCCTGACACAGATGCTGGTGGGAGTGCCGGATATTACACACCAAACACTGAAATTCACACTCACACACACTTTGCTGTGCTGAAATCATACGATGAGATTGCATCAGCTTCCCTTTGGTTGCCTCTGATGTTTTCTGGGCTTTTTATTTTCTCTTTATGTAAAATTTGTTGAACGTAAAATCAATGGAGACAAATGAGTGCGAGCTTTACAAGTGACTGTGTGTGTGTGTGTGTGTGTGTGTGTGTGTGTGTGTGTGAGTGACAGAGTCGGTGTTTCAGGTCGTGGTCTTTTGCTGTCACTGTTCATTGAGCTGCAGACTCACAGCGACAGATCATTGGTTATCGACAGGTTTCAGTCTGACTCACTGCCGGTTTCTACTTTAAAGGAAGTTTCCCTCTTTACAACTTGTCAACCGTCAGCTTCCTTCCTCACCGTGGCCCTTCCACCTTCACCGCTCATTCTGCTGCTCTCGCTCTCAATCACACATCGCCTTATGAATGGGCTGCAGCCTTTGAAATTTAACCCTTTAGGCGCACTTTCACGTCACAGTTTGAGTGTTAACTGTGCAGGTGTCTGACATTAACTTTACACATTTACACTGGTTGACATGCAGGGTGGCTGCCCCCACCCACTGTGCACATGCACTTACACCCCCACGCACACTCACAATCACCCCTTAATGGCCTCTTTCCCACAAATCAGTTATTATAATCAGCCTCCTCTCTCTTTCTCACTTCTTCTAGATTATAGATTATATTTTGCATATTTTACATAATTAACGATGCTGATATTGTGTTTAACCCTTTCATGCATGAATTATGAGTGTTTTTATTCATCTGTATCAATGAAAAAAAACAATTGGATTGACATTTTTTGTGAACGTACACTTATGTGCACTCATGTGTTTAACCCTTTCATTCCTACTGCTCACTCCAGTGGACAGTTCTTCTACTGCTGTTCTCTTATATATTCATGGTTTTGTTGTTTTAGTTCCATATCAGCCAACACAGTGGACACTTATGCACCATCCCATAATACACTGACATTCAGATCATTACTGTAACTGTGCTGTTCTAGATAAACCTGATCTGCACTGAGATGTTTGACTGTAAATCAATTGCTTATTAGACTGTAATTAACAGTTTTTTAAACAAAAAGGTTTTTTTGCATATTATCTCCATAAAGTGTGTAATAACTAGTATTAGAGTATGTTAAAATGTGACAAAACATCAGATTATCAATATTTAGGAAATTATTTAATAGTTTTCCCACATTTTATCACTAAATAAGTGTTTCTTTGCTTCAAAAATTAAATACATGGTGTTCAGCCAAGTGGAAATTTTTGCAACTTCTTGAAAAATAGGTTCATTTAAAAAAAAAAAAAAAAAAAATTCAATTGCCTTTTTTTAATGAATAAATAGGAATGAAAACACTCAGGAAAAAAAAAAAACTCAATTAAGGTTGTTGAAAGGGTTAATTTTTGAAGCAAATCATTTTTTCATATACTGTGTAAAAACAATGAAATAAAAACATTTTTAATGATGATAATCTGATGTTTTCTCACATTTTAACACTATAATACTAGTTATTACTCACTCAGATAATATGCAAAAACAAAAAACAACAAAAAAAAACTTTGTTAAAAAAAACCCCCAGCAACCCTAAATTACAGTCTAATAACAATTAGCAATTGATTTACTCAAATATGTTCATGCAGATCAGGTTTATCAAGAACAGGTGTGAATGTCAGTGCATAAGTGTCCACTGTGTTGGCTGATATGGAACTAAAACAACAAAACCCATGAATATAGAAGAGAACAGCAATAGGAGAACTATGTATGAAAGTTGATTTATTTCTGTTTATCTGTGCTTGTCTGGACCAGTTTTCACATCTGATATCAAGCATTTTTACAGCATTTTACTTTTTATTTTTTTAATATCAAATATCTAATAAAGTGGACTCATACAATAATGTTCTGCGCTCTGATGCATCACAAGTTTAATTTTTATTTAACTTTTAGTGGAAGCTGCTGTGAGCTTCTCCCTTTTTATAGATAATGTTACAAAATCATCTGCTGATAGATGCATTTGTAATTAGTTTTATTCTGCACTTTTACACAAAAATTTACATTTCAGATATGCATTAAAATATTTATCTTATTTTTATGAATAATTGTGGAAAAACTAATGCTCCATCTCTTAGTTTTAATTCTACTTTCTGCAGAAACAGGTTTCTATTCAGTTCCAGTTTTTCTTTTTTTATTTTGTTCTGTAAATCATCTGACTAATGATTAACTTGAAGTTGGATTTGTTTAGTATGAGCTGGAACCTTTTCTGTTGTATTTAGTCTTTCAATAAACAGACTAATGATAATGTTTTCATGAATGATAAAATGGTGCTGTTTTTCACGTGTTGGCTTCTGGTTGTTTGCTCGGCTCTGGTTTAGTCTCAGGGTTGTAGTTTTTGCCTTTGCTGCTGACGGAAGTAGCCGTTGGACTTTGGCAGTGGTGATTTCACTCTCACATGACATAATACAATGCCGCACAATGCGTTTCCTGCTGTTTGCTTGTCAGGTGAGCTGTTTGGCACAGTTTGAGGACATAGAAGTCATTGGCAGGGACGTTGGAGCTCCAGAAAATATCCAGTTATCACAAACTCTGCTTTTTTATTTAAATGCATTTATTATTTCTACTTAATGTCATGATTTTTGCTTTTAATTTATCAGTTTCACTATGAGTTCACACCCATCTTCATAGTGTGACCTTTAACTTGTGCAGTTTCAGTAAAAACAAATTGATTAGAACAACAAAAAAAAGTTGCACCTGTGTTTCTTAACTTCTCTGCGTCGATGTGTGATAATATCAGATTAAAATGTTCCCTGGATGATGTGATTGTGAGTATGATAAATGTTTTGTGTACTTGAAGTATGATCATAACTGCGGAGGACTTACTAAACAGGGAGTGTCCACTAAATCTTCTCATGTTTCATGAAGAAAATATTAGGTTTTGCAACACTGGCATTTGAGAAATGCTTCTGTGGCAGTTAGAGCTGTGCATCATTACACAGTCATGTTACGTGTGACTCAATGAATCGCCTGCAGCTCTGTCTGTCAAATATAACTCTCATTAATCAGTAGTTTCTAACAAGGAAGCAGAATTTTGTAGAAACAAAAAATAGAACACAGTGTCATGGAGTGTTTTGGGATCAATCCTCAAATATTAGACAGGTCTGAAAGAGTCCAAATCCAATTTTCATCAGTTTTATTCACATAAATGTGCAGATGCTTAGCTTTTATTATGTCGAGAATATGCAAAAGGCCTTTATTTGGATCAGGAGGAGAACAAGTGGGACATTGGTGACTAAACATTTCCATTTTACATTTATGACTGTCTGATGTTCCTTTTGAGAGCTTAAGGCCCAGTGGAAAACTAAGCTATATCCACTGACAGTTATTTAATCAGCTGAAGTGTTCTTCCTTTTTCAACTGCTTTTCTAATTACTGTCTGTTGGAGTCAAAGAACTGTGGAGATATTTCTTTGTGTGTTATGGAAACAGATTTGTATATGGAGACAGATGAGTTTCACTGTTGTTTTCCTGGTTGGCAGAGCACTTCAGGTTAACTCTGGACGCTTCTGTCAGCAGTATGAGGATAATAATAAAGATAGTTTGGCTTTGAACTGCAACAGAGTCACAATACAAGCCTCCAGAGATGCCTTTTGGGCTGATAACATGGACTGATAAGCAGATCGGATGGAGCTGTGCGTCTGATCAGACATGTTGGCTTTCTTACATCCTGATTCCTGTGACTAATGTACAGATGTCTCCTCTTCAAGGCCAGCCGTGCGTGTACAGTCATTGTTAAAAGCAGGAGAAAATTCTGCAAGCTCACATATACCGAGGCTTTGATCAAGATCTAAAGCAGTTATATGTCAAGTGGTTTGAAGCTGTTATTTACTTGGTGTTCATGTTGCATTTTTTTCCCATGTAGTCACTTAAAACCAGCTATTGATCTGTCTTGAACTTTTTTGTTTTTCATCGACTGAAATATTTAGCCTGTTGATGTTCACTTTTCAGTTTTACCTTATTTGGTTGAAGTATCTCTACATCTATTTTATTTATGTCTGTTTCCTGTCACAATATGAAATAGCATGAATTTTACATCAGTTGAATGTAAGTGATGTTCATAAATGTCGCTGCAGAATAAAGCCCACTGGTTTACTATATATGCACCCATGTAGTGTTCATGAAGATATAGGTTTATTTACAAAGCAAAAACAACAATAAACACATTCCTAGTATATAAGTAGCTATCCATAGCCTCAACATGGGGATCAATCTGTGGAAATTCTGCACATTTTCTTGGTCTTACTGATTATGTTTGTGGTTTTTTTTTTTTTTTTTTTAGCTCAAACACAAAAACATGAATTAATTACAGCAATCCCTTTGCATGTCATACAAAGTGTATCTCTCTGCCTAGTGGGACTAAAATATCACTGAACACTCACTAGATTTGTAATTTACAGGTTTTGCAGTTTTATAGTTTTACAGATTATGATTGTGATCAAATGTGCAGCTCAAAGTAGGAAGTATATATTTCCTTATAAGTAACTTAAATGTGTGACAGATACAGATTATTATTATTGTTATTATTATTGTTGATTGTTTGCAGCATAAAATATAAAGTGGTGAGACATAATTTTACAAAAGCATGATAACTCAATAAATGTGCAAGAATAAGGAAAAGATTACTTAAATTACTTCTCAGAATAGTTGCTGGTTAATTTAATTATCTTATTTTGACACTCTTTGTCCTTTCACATCAACACCAATAACATAAAAATGACATCCTGAGTTAATCCTGAGTTAAATGTGTCTTCTTTCTCTCTGTACATTTTATATTAATAATCTTTGTGTTTTCCCTCAGTTCAACAGCTCATCCATTGTCTCTAACCAAACCCCAAACGTTCACAGAATCGGAGGGTGAACGTGTCTGGGCAGTAGGGACAGAAGTCAATAAGAATTTAACGAATCAGATTCCATTATCGATTTGACTTATAGGTCCGATTCCTTATTGGATGGAATAACAGAGTCCAAACAGGTTTGTTTGCATTACTGGCCTTTTATATTTCCATCGCTACACAGAAAATAGAACATATACAGATTGTACAAATAATAATAACAGAGGACACTTGTATTTTAGGGGATACGATGTTTATGTCCTACACCAGAACCAGAACTGGGCCTGGATGACGTCCTGCCACTAGAGTCACAAGCACCGCTAAGTATTGAATCAAATGAATCCCATGTGGACGAATGTTAGAGCAGATTGGAGGGATTCCACCCTTTGGAAGAAATGGAAGCTTTGACGGTGTTTAAGTGGACCTGGTGTCATCTGTTTAGACCGGTTCTGCCTCAATGCCATGTTGGTACGTTCTGACCAAAACAATGCAGCGTACGCCTGACTTCATCGCACATGTGCAATGAAGGCAGAATCGATAAGCAGGCAAATGATTCCAAGGAATCGAGCTACTGGGATCTGGTTCACAAAGAGAACCGGTTCTCAATTCCCATCCCTACTGGGCAGTCCCTTGTTGTTGCCCCTTTCTCTGTTCGAGGTGGTGACAAACAGTCGGAGGAGCCCAGAGCCACTCATCTATATTGTAAAAGCCAAATGGCCTCTGTGTGCGGGAATTTTTATCTACCTAGAAAACTGGACAGATCTCACCTTTGCCTTTTGCAGTACTTCTGTATTTAGGGTCATGGAGACAGACAGGCCACAACTGCTTATTGATACGATCAATACTTTTTGAGTTATTAGTTGTTTTTAAAACTATAATGGACTTTCAAGCGACCTGCAGACGACTCCAAAGGAACCACCGGGACACAACAGGAGAACCAGGTCCAGCTGTGATCACTAACAAGGTTGGTCTGGCTCAGGGGTGGGCAACTCCGGTCCTCGAGGGCCGGTATCCTGCATGGTTTAGATGTTTCCCTCTTCCAGCACACCTGACAGGCGTTATCATTCTTCTGCAGAGCTTGATGATAGGCTGATCATTGGAATCAGGTGTGCTGGAAGAGGGAAACATCTAAACCATGCAGGATACCGGCCCTCGAGGACCGGAGTTGCCCGCTCCTGGTCTAGCTCTTACTGTGACATGGTTCCACTATGCCGGTCCTGGTCAGACCCGGCCCATTAGCACATTAGCATCAACCCAACGGACCCCCCCCATTTCTGTCCAGGCTCCAATCAGATGGACTAGAGTTCAGCGGATCCACACACAACAGCAGTGAGTCCCAATAAACCATCATGTTCAGGAGACATCAGGAACGCCGTCTATGGTCTCATGGTGATTAGGTCACTTCTGCTCTCGGGTACAGACTGCTTTAATGCAGCAACGTTCCGTACTGGAATCCACGCAGTCCGTATCCATGGCTACCTTCTCAGCTGGACTCAGGAATGGTAATGGGTCATGAAAAGTTTGCATTCACGTTGGTATAATTAAGTGGACTTTGGGGTCCAACATACTCAGATGCGGACTCAGGTACCCAGTGTGAAAACGTCTTTTTTTTTTTTTTTTTAAACCAGTGAGTTTACTCAAGTCATCAAGTAATGTGGATGTGATGAAGTTGTAACGTAACAATATAAAGCCCTTCAAACAAATATCCTCACCCTCTTAAAATAATTGCCTCAGTCATTTTGGCATGTTTGAAAATTTGCCTAAGTCATTTAATTCTCTAATGTTCCATGTTTGACTGACCTTGTTGTTTGTTTGTCAATAGGCATCTGTTGTTATAAATGTTTTGATTAAAATTGTTAGTAAATATCATATATTCAATCACTGGTTCAGTTTTTTCTGTTTCCTGAAAAATCTGAAAAATTACTTGGGTAATTGTTTTAAGAAGGCACCGATATATAAGATGACTATGAATGCATTCTTTTCTGTTACTTTTGATTTCAATACAAAACAAAATGAGGGCCAGTATATTTTTTTTCCTAATCTGTGTTTTACACCAGTAAGCTTAGCTCAGATCCCCATTTTGATCAGCTCTACCGCTTCTAGAACCTGTGGATTCCCACGGGTCAACGCACTAGTTCCATGTAATAATGGAAGATGGAACTTTTCCTGCCTTTGTTGAAGCGTCTGGGCATCAGCTGTGTTTGGGTTCAGCTGTTAAGGCCATCTGACTTGTGCCACTTTCTCAGCAGCCGTAGACCACGACGTACCAACAGGAAAAAACAGAAGGCGTCTCTAATTATAAGAACAGTGAGAGGAGTTAGACGAGTCCTGAGTGATTCACCGTCTGCAGGAGTCTTGTATGTTTACACCTTGTCTGTGGTGGCTGTGGTGGGACGGGCTTTAGTTTCCGTTGAGGCCTGGGAGAGGACAGAGCCTGAGCCGCGGTGCACTGATGGTTGAGTTTGTAAGAGTTTGGAAAAGACAGAAAGTGAGAGGAAAGAAACGGAGACCGCAAGAGAGATACTGTTACAGTGTCATGTCTTTGTATCTGATTTTGTAGCTTCACACTTCTGGAGTTTTTGTGGATAATCCATCATCTTGATTGAGTCGGCTCCTCTCCCTGTCATGTATTGTGTTTGACAAATCCCTCAGTCTCACATGTCAGGGGCGGGACTATCGCTGTCAGGATCTCAGGGAGGACACCATTGAGATGCAGAAAGGATGAGTCGAGACCTGAAAAGGTTATCCAGTAGAAACCGGTGAACCAGGTCCACAGGGGGGACACAGGCACGTCTCCATGAGAATGCAGCCATTGCCCTGCGAGTCCATCTCCAGGGTGCGAGTCCATTACCAGCACAAAAGGCTTGCAGATGGCTGCCTCAGCCACTGAAGGCTGCTTGGTAATGCAGGGTCACAGCAGGCAGCCAGCACCAGGGGAGGCCATGGGGGAGGCACAGGTCAGGACGGGGCACCGCGGGGTCTGAGCTGGCTGGATCTGGAACCATCCAGATATACAGTTAGGATCTACATAGCTCAGACCTCACATACCTGCACCTAAAGACACGACCACGGGAACACTTTAAACATGGTTTATTCTGCAGCCAAATTTCTCAGTAGGAGTTTAATTTGTTTCGTGCTCAGTTTGCTTTTTGCTCCTTTTACAAATCAAATTTCCCTATTGAAATGAATTGAAATATAATTAATAAATTCAAACCTCAAAAACGGAAAAAAAACCCCTTTTTTAAACAGAAAAAGTGCAGTTTAAAAGAAAAATAACTACAAAAACATAATTAAAGAAAATACTAAAGAAATAAACAGGTTTTATTAACTTCTTTACCGTAAAGATGAGACTATGGCCCCGTCCCCACTGATACGGATTCGCGTGAATTCGTCTCCGAATCTTAGCGAATTGGCCTTTCGTAAAAAT
>JAQQZY010000007.1:37880666-37891175 GCA_030068375.1 Ostorhinchus rueppellii
CCCCAGTCACTTGTGAGTCACCCCACAGCCCCGTGTGGGTCCGGGCCTGGTTACCCAGTGACCCAGCAGCACCACACCCAGACCGAGAGGGCCTGTGTGGGCATGCAGGCCTGAACCTGGGGGGTCACGAGGGGGTTGGAGGTTGGTTTTATGTGGTCGTCTGGGAAGTGAGAAGGATAATAGACTGGTGTAATTGGTGCCCCCTGATTTCCTGGCACCCGAGAGGATCGCATGTGTCCGAGTGTGAGCGCCGGCCGACACAGATGGCGGCGGAGCAGGGATGTGATAAACACCCTGGGCAGGGGGATCTCCGTCCAGGAGTGGGCTCCATGCTTTAGTGGTGAAGTCATTGGGAAAAAGAATGGTCAAAGTGGAGGAGGAACAGACACACAGCAAACACACTCACACACACACACTCACACACTCACACACACACACATATATAATATATAATATATATTACCTTACAACATTCGCACGTGAATCCAAAGTTTCCTCTCGAAGTGAAAAACATTCCCTCATCACATAATTATATTTATCCAACACAGAGTAAAATAAAATCAGCAGGAGCCCGTTTTATGCACAATAATAGTCTGATCATGACAGGATTTCTTGAGTTATCAGATTATTCAAATGAGCAAAATGGGAACAGTTTTCTCAGATACCAGCAGTAATCTGATCAGGACAAATCGGATTAACACACCTGGACTTCTCCCCAATCCTCTCATGTCTTCCTGCAGGTCCACAGGTTCATCTGATTTATTTAGATTAAGATTCACATTATTGTCATCGCACATATTCTTCCTTCCAGTTAAAACTGACCAAGATGACATTAGACAACAGGACAAACATGTGATACAGACACAGCTGGACTGACGGAACACGATGAATGTGCTCCGTGTTCGCAGAATGAAAGACAGAAATGGAAAATTTAAGATTTGAGGAGAGAAAAACGACAAATATCATCCTGTAGTCGAAAAACTCTGCAGGGTGTTATTTGTGAAAAAAAAAACACGCCTGCGCATGAAGCACCAAAATGAACCATTTAGTTGTTTTATGTCTGTGCGTGTGTAAACACGATTAAATCAGAGTAAATGGTGGTGACGAAGCCAAACCTGAGCAGAAGATGATCATAGGAGCTTTGATTCAAACTGTACAAAAGAAATCTGATCATGGACTGAAATGTATAAATAATTATCATATTTCTGAAGTGCATGTGAACACATCAGATCAGATTATTAGAATTATCTGGCAGTTATGGTTTTTTTATGGTCATGTAAACAGACTCAGTGTTTCTTCTTTTTATCGAGCAGGAAGGTGATAAAGGATGAGTGTTGTGGTGCAGAGGTCAGAGTTAGAGGCCGTTGGGTCGGAACGCTGTTTTACCACCGTGTGTGTGTCAGAGCTGTTATGTTAGGTGTGAACTGTGGCCCTGCGCAGCGTTGGGTAACACCAGCGATTGCCCAAGCCAGTTGTTGTGATGATGTCGTAACCAGTTGGACCAGGCCGGGGTTTGTCATGTGAGCCCTTGTTCTCTATCATCCACCGCCCGGGACGTCAGGCCACGCGTCTGTACGAGAGCATGTGTGAGCTTTGGGTTTAATCTGCATAAAGAACAAGAAACCGTGCGGTTGTGAGTGTGGGCCTTTGAGAGGCTTCACGGTGGCAGGCTTCAGAAGGGGCAGAGGGGTCAGAGGTCGTCTCTGACTCACGGCCTCTGGAATTCGGTTTTCACAAAACGAACACAGGATGCCTAAACACACTCGGAGCTCGGTGCAGCCACAGGAAATGATAGCTCATTAAAAAATGAGATTAGATGGTTCTCATAAATTAAAGCTCCATGTTTCTTCCACATATGCACATTCCAGGAACCAGACAAATGAGGGGTTTCCCAGACGAATCTCCTCATTTCACCTGAACATTCCTCCTGTTCACATCCTTCATGGTTATTGATCCATTTACCCTTTTTACAGTTTCACAGGTACAGACGACACAAACTCCTAGCGTCTGCCACACAAAGTGAAAGGGTTTTTTTTTTCTGTTTGTTTTTTTGTGTTTTTTTTACTGTCTTCATTTTTAGTTTTGTCAGCCTTATCATCATTAATACATTTCCATCCATCATCAGTGCAGATATATATGACTTTGGCAGTTGCTCGTATTTTTTTTAAGGTGCAGATTTTGAGAAAAGTTTGCTGGAGTTGTACCTGGAATCTGCAACCAACATCAACAAGGACTCCAAAAGACACAAACCTGAGCTTTTTTTGGTCAAAAAACAAACATCAAAAATATTAAGTAGTGACTGTGGGAGTTTGTCAACCTCCAGGCCTGCTGTATTTAAGAGCTGCTGTTTTATATTTGACATTTTACACATGAATCTTCATTGTGTCAGACTGATGATGACATGGAGTTTTCACCGTCTGCATCATTATGAATTACCCTCAAATGGGAAATTATATTACCTTTAATATTTGGAATTATTGTTGATTATTAGTGATTATTCTGAGATATTTTTGGAAGTATTTTAAGTTTTATCATATGACTTCTGTGTGTGTGTGTGTGTGTGTGTGTGTGTGTGTGTGTGTGTGTGTGTGTGTGTGTGTGTGTGTGATTATAATAATTTTAGTGCTTTTTGTTGGTTTGATCTAAAATACATTTATACTTTAGGGTAGAGGCCAAAACCAGCCCTGCCCTCCAAAGGGTCCGATCCAGCCCATGGGATGAATTTGTGAAAAGTAAAAACTACAGTGAAGACATTAATCATTTTAGTTCAGGTTCCACACCCAAAACAAGTGGTTGGACCAGTAAAATACAAAAATTACATTACGACAGTCTCTACATTTACAAACTATCATTTAATAAAAAGTGGCAAAGCTGAACAAATATGAACAAAATGTCTCAATAGAAGTAAGAATAATTGGATCAATATTGTGTCAGTTATTAAATGTTTTATGTATTTGTAGATCCACTGTGATCTACAAGTTGTAATCCACATAAAGTGAGGCAGGATATTAAAAATGCTCTTGTTTTATTGACAAATTTCAGTTTTTTTCATGGTTGTTCATGTTATTCACATTTTTTAAAGGATAGTTTGTAGATGTGAACATTATTATAATGTAATTTAACTTTTTTCCACTATAAACACATAAAAGTGTGGAGTTGTCATTATTTCTTTATCCTTCTGTTCTTATTTTATTGGTCTCATACTGGGAAGATGGAGCCTCTGAACTAATCTGAGTTTAACAGCCCTGTTTTAGAGTAAAATGAAAAAGGTCCTGGAGTTTAGTTTCTTTATACACTTGTTTTAGTGTGTGATGCTGTTCAGACGGACACACGGACAAACAGCTGCTGTGAGTCTGAATCTGAAGCTCAGTGATGAGTTCGAGGGCAGTGGATGATGTCGCTGCTGTGATTTTTATTTTTTTAGGATCAAATTATTGATCCATCAGTCTTACTTGTCTCTGAATTTGTTCTTAAATGAAGGATTTGAGTCATTTTACACGTTTAAACCCTTCATACACACCCTGGTTTTAAACATATGGGAACTCTTTTACTGTCTGCTTTAAAATCTTACTTTTCAACATTATCTTCACATTAAACATTTTTCCTCAAATTTACACATTTATTTTCTTACAAACCTTTTCCTCTGGTTTATGTTTTAATGTTTTATCACTAAAGTGTACAGAAGTCCATGTGCATCAGATGTATTTTTAGTAGGTTTTCTTTTTTTAGTTTCAGTTTGTGACTTCAGGGACGTGTGATACAGTTACAGATACAGTTAATAATAATAGAATCATCACTTCCACAAGTTTATAAGTATCATCAAGTGAGAATAATTTCTAGAAACCAGCAGCTCCTGATGCCTTCTGCAGAAGCTTCTGGAAGTAATTTAATCAATTGGAGAACAGCAGTTATAAACTTTGATAGGATCCACACATGCAGAGTTTTATGAGTCAAAAACCACCTACATCCAGGACTCGTACCTTTCATTATTATCATCATTATGCTTCTTTTTTCCCCTCTCCCATATTTGTTTAATCATTAAAATAGAAAAGTAAGTCGAGTCACATTTCATACAAGTGTTTGAATTCAGTGTTTAAAGGGGATATTTTACAGCATTTTAATATTTTGCAGTAACTCTTTATGTGCTTCATGTTTTTGGACACACACACACACACACACACACACACACACACACACACACACACACACAATAACTGGAATATAAAAAAGAAAATACAGTGAATGATTTCTGATTTAAAATATGTTTAATTTTACCATAAAAATCCTTCATGATTTGTTCCATTTACACAATGATAAAAGAATAAAAACTATAAATTGAATGTAGTTTGAGGATTATTTCAGTACGTTTTGTTGCAGCTTCTTTTACAAATTAGAAACATTTATATGAGCTTTGGATTCATCATGAATAATTCTACATTTTATAGATTTAATTGTAAACTAAATGATTAGAACAAGCTGCAGAAATGAGTGAATTCTACAAAATTTACAACAGAAGGAAAATGTTCTTTTTTGTTTGAATAGAGATGAGATTTAAAGGAGAACCCGGATGCTGAAAATCCCTTTTTCAAGGTTCTGTAATAGTTTTGTTCAAACCCTTTTCTGTCCTCGTTTCTGAACACCAGGAGTTTGACCAGAAATGTCAGGAATTGTCTTTTTTTTTCTTAAACCTGTTGTCAGAGTTTGTTCTGTAGGTGCTCAGTAAATACCTGAGGCTCATTGTTTGTCAAATAACATCTTCACATTAGTTTAATTAATTGGAGTTCATCACTTTTTTCCTCTTTCAGCTCCGAAAGAACCAGAAAATACCGTTTACATTTTCAAACTTTTACTGACTGACTTTTACAGATGTACCTCATGGATTAAATCATGCACGTGTTTCTACTGTAAATCTAAAGAAACAAATTCATCTGCTCTGTCTGAAGTTTTTACACAGACTCTTTACTTACAGTGCAAATTCTCAAATCCAATCATTCACAAAAGGTGAAAAAGTGAAAGTATATTCCCAAAAGGCACAAAATGATCAGATTTTGAATGCAAAGAGCAGGAGTGAGTCCTGACTGTGAGGCATTAAAATGGGTTTTAGTCTGCTAGCTTTGAGCGCCTTTGTTGGTGGATTTGCTCAGGCTCATGACTCAGTATTGCTCATCGTGTAGGAGATGATTCGCCCGCCATTTCTGAAAACTGCTTCTCTCACTCTTTGTTCTCGCATGTTTACTTTTTACCCGCTCGGCTCGTACGTTTCTCCCATGTTTTCCCATTTTTCTCGCTCTGGTGTAAACTCAGTATCTGCTTTTCTGTTAGTTTATGTACATTTCTAGTCGTTCACTCAGTTTCTTTTTTATGTGAAATGAGGAATTTTGTCGAGGTGGGGGATGGGATGAGGGGAAGCTTTGGTTTCCCTCCTAAAAAAAAAAAATTCTGACTTGATTTTTGATACCGTTGGCCATCTTCTATTGTGTAATTTAAAGCTTGACTTCCTGTCTGCTTTGTGCTCATTCACATGTAGGATATCCATTACCTGCTATAAAGTTAATCATTACTAAACGGCTTCCTTGTTGTGAATTCAATCATTTAACACAAGCTGTTTTTTCCCACCATCACATAGGTGTCTGTATGTGTGGAGGCGGGAAGGGACGGAAATGACTTGACTCCTAAAGAGAAAGTTATCAGCCATAAACTCAACCGTATGTGACATGTCGGCCCACGCAGACCTGCCTCAGATGTTTGATGTGTCTGAGGCTGGATGATACCTCCCCAACGTGAACAAAAGACGAACATGAGGAATGCTTTGAAACAATAGTGCAGGGGGTGTAATTGAGTGTGGAGCCACAAAGGAGAATAAGTGAAGGTCTTTAGTATGTATTTGTTTGGTGATTAATCACTAACTCCGGCTTAGGGATGGGCCACTGGTTCGCTATTCTAGGGCATTCTCTGCAGTCTCTTGCGTTTTTTTTGTTTTTTTTTTGAGTGTGTGTATGTGAGAGGAGAGGGGAGGGAGCATTGGGGGGGGGGGGGTGTCGGTAGTATGCTTGTAGTTGGTGGCTAAATCTTGTAAAGGGTTTCCTAATATGGGCCGTCTTAACACGAGTGCCCTCCCCCTGTGGGCCATCCCCTCCAGATCTCAGCCAGTGATGACACAGCTCGGGTACGACTCACTTCCTCATTAATTGGCCTAAACCAGTTCTTACAGGAACCGCCTGTGATAAATGTGAGAGTTCTGAGAAGTCATTCATTTCTCCTCGCTGCAGCGGCAGAGGAGGCACTGCAGGGGAGTTGAACGGGTTCACCGATGTGTGTGTGTGTGTGTGTGTGTGTGTTTGAGGCGGAGGAGGCTGGTTTGTGTGCGAGCAGAGCTGAGCGGCAGAATGTGACTGACTGCTGCTGCCGCCGCTGCCGTATGAGGGCCGGCCAACTTTTTTCTGCTTTCTTCTTTTTTCATTTATTTCTCTCTTTGCTTTTTTTGTAACAGTGTATTTGCTAAAGCCGTGGTACATTCTGTACTTTTTTTTTCTCTGTGGGTTTCAGTGTTTGTGTGTGTTTGTGGGGATGAGCAGTGAAGGGATTGCACTCGTTGATCCCTCCGTCTTTCTCTCTCCTCGGAGGGAGGAAGCGGGGCGGCCGACACTGTACAGGAGATAGGACAGCATGCCTCCCTTTGTTGCTGCCCTTGGGCTGGTGAGTAACAATGATGTGACGTGATTTGTACCCCCCCCCCCCCACCCTCCTCCTCCCCCTTTTCTCCCCCATACCTCCTCTTCCCTCCCTTCTCTTTCTCCCCTCTTCCTTCCCTCCCTCTTTCCCTCCTTTTCCTCTCTTCCTCCCTCCCTCCCTCCCTGTCTTCTCCCCCCTCTGTCTGTCTCTGTTGTTGGACGCAGAGCTGTTCCACTGCTGGGTGCGGCACTGCAGAAGCCCTTCAGGGACTACTTGGAGGCCCAGAAGGCCAAGCTGCACCATCGCACCGGCGAGGGGATCCCAACTGTAAGTACAAGGGCCTCAGCCCCCGACTCACAGCCTCTATTCATTCACATGAGCGCGCCAAGAAAAGAATGCAGCCCCTCACTTTTCCCTCTTTCGCTCCTTCTGCCTGTACTTTTTTGTCCCGTCCTTCTCCTTATCTCAGCCTTCTTTTATTTGTTTAATCCACACATTTTAGTCCAGTTTCACACACTTTACCTACACCTCTAATTTCAATTAAGGTTAAAGATTTATGTCAGGTTTGACCTTTAACAGACAATAGTGTTGATGTTTTATCGCACTCCGAGCTGGACTGATACTGTAGATTACAGAGGCTTGTTTAGGGCCAGAATGACAGAGTAGGTTAGCGCAGCTCTGGGCGGGCTGGAGGGGAGGGAGGAGAGCGAGGGGGGGGCAGGAGGAGAGGGGCCAGTGTGGGGTCTGGCTTCGCTCTCTGTATTGAACTGTACTACTGTAGCATGGGGCGTGCTGACTCATGCTCCGTCTTACCAATTGGGAGAGTGTGTGTGAGTGTGGTCACTCCCCTATGTGTCACACACACACACTTGCACTCAGTGCCCCGCCTGAACCCAGCACTGACTGTAGACTGGGGCGGGGGCCCCCCCCCCTCCGCCACTGACAATCCATCAAAACCCCCTGTCTAGAACAAAAAGAGCCAGTTGTAGCTGTTGCCTGTTTCCCTTTCAAAGCCTTTTTTTCCTTCGCCATCGCTCACTCACTTTTCTCTTACTTGCTCTGAGTTGATTCATTGAAAACCATTTTTCTTTTTTTATGCGCTCACTAGGAAGGAGAAGAAAAAGGATAGACTTTGAGTTGCACAAGGACAGATTAAGGCATTTCTAGAACAATGTTCCTTTTTTCTTGTAACTTGAGCCTCCTGCAGTTACAGGAGAGAAGCAAGGCAATTTAACTTGGTGGAGGCAGGCTGCAGGCTGGGGTCAGTGGGGGCGTTAGGAGGGAGGATGGCGGGGGCTGCCGCGTGTTTTATTACCCCTGATCTCTATCTGTCCTGCACATGGAGCTGGATCCCCACCTCGCCTACAGCATCAGGAGCAGAGGGTGAAGGGGGTGAAGGGGGGCGGCCTGGTACTGACCCAGCTTCTCTGTGTTTTCTCTGTGGTTCTGGCAGGAGGAGAGTTGGCTGTCATGGCTCTTTGAGAAGGTTGTGGTCATCATGGTATGCTTCTTTGTCTGCTCCATTGTCAACTCGATGGCCCAGAGCTACGCCAAACGCAAGCAGCAGGAGAAGTTCTCAGCTGGCAAAATGGACTGAAGGCCGGCGAAGCATCAGGAGCCCCCACGCTCCTCGGCCCCAGATCCGGCCCTGACACCCCACCTTCACCCCCAGACTAATATCAGCCTCCATCTGGTTTCTTTTTCGTTGTTGTAGCAGCATGTTTATGTGGAACTTGGACTTGCATTTACTTGCTTTTGAAGGCTTTGCATTTGGTAGCGATTTGTGCGCTTGTTGTCTATTAGGTAGGTGTTAGTGTGTGTGTGAGTGTGTGTTCAGCGTTGTGTTATTAAGGCTTTGGCGTTAGGCTTCTCCTGAGCACGTGAGAAAACGCCGCAGGCAGTAAACGTCCTCGTTCAGTCATTAAGTTGCACAGTTGGTTCCAGTAGAAGAAGAACCTCCAAGTCTTAGTCACTTAAAGCCACTTTTTCTGAATAAGCTAAGATTGTTTTTGTTGATTATTTTGTGAACGTTCTATAAAAACCAAGGTTCAGTTACTTGTCGAATGTTTAATTGACAGTTAATGAGTTAAGTTCCTGTGTCTGTGGTAGGTCTGGGCTGTAAAGACGTCAGTGTAAGTGAGTTTAAGTAAAACACAGGAGTCCATGTTTGTCCCTGTCTGTAACACTGTGGCTCCTACTGTGTTCAGTGAAGCTCATGTGGGTACTTTTGGATGAGAAATGATAAATTGGCTGTGAATCACCCTGCTGGTCCCTTTGTCTGCCCTTATTGTTCTGCTTACAGGAAGAGAGCCCATGAGTCAGCCTGGGGCGGCTGGACCAGATGCATACATTCAATCAGATCTACGACTGTGTGAAACAGACACAGATAGTTGTTAGTGTTGGAGTGGGCGCCACATTTGTTGCTCGCCCTTTTATCTCTTATGGATTAAAGCAGATTGGGCTCCACTAATAGATCAGTCTGCCTGGAAGTGTGAGCAGAGCAGAGCCACAGCTTCCCTTCACAGCCGTGGTAGGTGCTTTTCTTTGTCTTTACTTGTCCATGGAGCTCTATTTTTTGCCTCCTCACCACCACAGGCTCATGTTTGACGTTACACGATCACCCTCTAAAGCGACGCTCGTTCTCACTGTTCATTTTTTTGCCTCATTTTGTTCGGATAACACCAGCTGGCTTTAGATCTATGCAGTACCTTCCTTTTTTTTTCCAGCAAAACCTGCTCTTTTTTCTTCTTCTCTGTACCGCTGCTGTGCTACGCTGGACTGAGCGCAGTGGGCGCTAGAGCAGGCACAAGCGGGAGGGGGGAAAAAAAGCCTCCAGCGCACAGTGAAAAGCGTCTGTGCCGTTACCTCAGCTGAACCTTCGAATGAACTCGTTGCACTGCCCCAGTCACGGAGCCAGGAGACGAATCACTCGAGTAGATTCAAAACAGAGGGGTACTGTTGAGCGGGCTGAACCCTGCGCTCTGCTCTCACTCTACTCGCAGCGTTCACATCTCCTCTCTCCTGCCACGGTAAGTAGGATTAGGATTTTTTTTTTTTTTGTTTTCCTTTTTTCATTGTTGTCGGTTTCTGTACATGTGTTCGTCTCAGGCATGTCCGTCACTCTCTCGGCCTGTCAGATAGCTTATCAGACTGGTGTTGGCTGTTAAGATTGCAAGGCGACAACAGTCTGTAGGCTGTCTGACATTTCGGGCTCTTTCATCTGACCAGCATCCTGTTTTGTCCTCCTTCTGTTACTGTCATTGTCTCCGTTAGCATCAGTTCCCATTCGGAGGTGTGTGCTGCAGTGTCACTTCCCTTTATCCCAACGGCTTGTGAAACGTCGGAGACATGAGTCTATTGTTTATTTCCTCTGCACTGACGTCCGTGAGGTTTTTTTTTTTTTAATGTGGGGAAGTGTGTTCTCGCATGTTTGCAAGTGCAGATGCGGTGATGTCAGCAGCGTACGCCTGTGTGTGACTTGGCTCCGTCCTCTTGAATTTCCAGAGAATCCACACAGTACACACCTTATTGCAACACATGACATTGTGACACCCAGCTGTAGGTATGGTACACGCAGTGCTCACCCAGCTCTCCCCTTCCCTTTTACACTTCCCTCTTCTCTTTTACTCAGAACTTTCCTCTGTTGCTCAATCCTCGCTTTTTTGTATGAGGCTGCGTTTTTTTATTGGAGCAGCTCTCTTAAGGGGCTGCTTTTGCGAGGGCCACAAATTCGTAATTATACAAAGCTGAAAATCATTGGATACTCCTGCCACAAAGCCTCAGTTTTATTTTGGATTTCTCTTTTTTTTTTTTTTTTTTTTTTTTTTTTTTTTTGGT